>JACXGJ010006476.1:0-34246 GCA_016801105.1 Esox niger | reverse complement strand
CCTACTTATGTTGAATGTTTGTGCACGTAGTTGTGGTTTATTTTGGTTTGTCAGCCGTAGGCTACAACACCCAGTTATAGTGTCTGTTTTCAGTTTGTATGTTTGTTTCTTTTGTTCCTGTATTAAAACATATGGATTATCTCAGAAACAGCCGTTCTGCCTCTGCTCTTCTGTCCACATACCCCGGACACTGTGACACTCCCTCATGAAAATGCAACCACAATGTTATAAAAAACAATCAATAAAGAAACAATAAGGAAGCTGTAATAATGAAGGTAGTGATGGATTTGTTCCATGGTCCCTCTGTACGTCCTTAGAATGTTGACTGTTTGCTGGGCAACTCCTATGGTAAGCTATAAAACATAAGCAGGTCTTGGACAAATGCAACTCACCCCGTTGGGGTAGTGGTGGATGTGAACGTTGAAGTCTTGGTACATGGAAGGGAAGGAAGATCCATGCTTCAGCTCCTCAGAGGTCAAACGGCGGTTCACCATGTGGTAGTGGAGTGCATTGAGCAGCTCGATGTTCACATTGCTCACCAGGGCATCCAAGATTTCCTAATTAACCAGAGAGAAAGTCATACATATACCATGACACTTGGGACTGTGAAATGCTTACAAATCCACAAGATTTCAAACAGGAAGACAAATTCACTCCAGTTCCATGGTTTGCTCAATGCAAACCTGGGTTCAAAACCTAGCTGTTTGATTTCACTTTAGCCTAGTGCAGCTTGGTTGTTTCAGTGTAGAACTGTAAGGCAACCAGCAGCTAGGGGATTGTTAGTTTCCTCAACAGTTGGGAATATTGCCAAACCAACAGCCAGTCTCAAAATAAATTGCAGTGTCACTCAACTTGGTGGTGTTTTTGGAAACTCAAGAATGTATTCTGTCTAGTTGCATATGTTGTTACTACCCACTACTGTATTTGTTACTGATATGGAGATATGGTTGTTGTATTTGTTGGTCTTTCAGTTTCCCAGCCTTCACTATGGGAATGTTTATGAGAACATGTTATCATTCAAATTAAGCATTCATTGGTAAAAATTAATTGCATAGAGTGTCCTAAGACAACTGGTTATTACATAAGAACACAGGTTTGTTATCTACTTGATATACCACAGATTGGCCTGGAATTAGGCAAAATTGCTTTTACTTTCCTTTACCCACAGAAGTGGAATAATGTGTATTGTGAATATATAATTTAATTGTTTCCATCTCGATATCTCAAAGACGTGAAATTTAAATCACCTGCATTCAGAGTGACTGCCGGGGTAGAGCATGTTGAGAATTGCAGCAGAATGTGTAAGTTCAACCCACTTCAACTCATTACCTTAAACTCTTGTCCTTCTAAGTCCTCTAAACCCTAATAAACAACACTGAGTTAGTTGAGTTGAATTTTTCCCACAGGGACTCACAGTAGGTAGGGCAGCCCAGGCCTCATTGCTGGGAGCGAAGAAGGTGAAGCTCCCGGGCCCCTCAATCTCCTCCCTCAGCTGAGCTCTCTCTGAGTACATCTTAGTGGTGGTGGCTCCAACCACACCCAAGGTGTTGTAGATGTTCACCAATGGCAAGGCTGATACATGTAAGACATGCTTAGGTTATCTTCATGGTAGTGAACTATCCAGTAATGTTGATGGGTGTCAACAGGCTCCTTAATTCTGCCAGACTCTGCAAGCTGATTAAAAAAAGTGTTCTTACCAGCAGGACACCCCTTCTCTCCTGGAAGCCTCTCGTATCCGGGGCAACACTCATAACTGATCACCCTATTGACCAATAAGAACAGACGTTAACAAATTTACCCAATCAAAGATGAAAACAGGCAGTCTGTTTCCTTTAACCTGTTCAGATCAAAGACTCTAGCCTAGTCCCAGAGCTTGCTTATCTTACTGTGGCATAACAGCCAGCCTGTGCCGTGCCGACCGTTACATATCTACAGTATGTTCATTGTACTTTGGTTGTTTCTTCTGTTTCTAGGTTTGTTGATTGATTTCATCTATGTGAAATCAAGAAAACAAAACTTCCAGAGGAGCTGAAAAACTATAATTCCAGAAAACCTGTCATCCTTTCATTTGCTTCTCTCTACGTTCTCTTCCTCTGTTTCTGCTGCTAAAGCCAATTTCTATCACTCTAAATTTCTCACCTCAGGAAACTCTATGGCACCTTTTCCTATCTCCTAAATCCACCCTCCTCCACCCCCTTCTTGTCTATGGGTAGATGACCATGGCAAACATTTTGAAATTGAGGTTGATAAAATTAGCTTTTCTTTCGCTCATTCTGTTAGGGCTTCTGGCCCCACTGTAAGCAATCAAGGAACTAACTTATTCCTTGATCGCTTCTTCTTCCAATTCTAAAGACAAAGTCCTGCATGTAGTGATGTCTGGGTGTCTGACAACCTGTCCTCTTGACCCAATCCCTTCCTTCCTTCTCCAGACCATCTCTGTAGACCTTTTACCTTACCTTACTGTCCTCATCAACTCCTCCATATCCACTGGCTGTGTTCCCTCTGACTTCAAGTCAGCTTGTGTCGCCCCCTCCTCAAGAAACCAACTCTTCAAACCTCTCTGATTTGAGGGAGTCCAAATCTACCGACCAGCATCCCTTCTTCCTTTTCTTTCTAAAAAGCTTGAGCATGCTGTTTCTAATCAACTCTCTTCTTATCTGTCCTAAAACTTCTTGACCCTAACCAATCAGGATTCAAGATAGGTCATTTGACTGAGACCGCTCTTCTTTGTGTCACAGAGGCTCTCTTCACTGCCAAAGCAAACTCTCCTTTCTCTGTTCTTATCCCTCTTGATCTATTCACTTCCTTTGACACTGTGAACCGCCAGATCCTCCTCTCCACATTCTCAGTGCTGGGGGTAGCAGGTTCTTCCCACTCTTGGTTTGCATCCTACCTGGCAGGCCACTCCTACCAGGTTGCATGGTGTGGGTCTGTGTCTGCGTTGCAAACTCTCACTACTGGTGTACCCCAGGGATCAGTCCTTGACCCACTCCTCTTTTCTGTATACACAAGATCACTTGGCACTGTCATATCCACACATGGCCTGTCCTTTCTACACTGATGACACTCAACTATTCTTCTCATTTCCCCTTATGATTCCCAGATTGCAACATGCATATCTGCATGCCTGGCAGACATCTCAGGCTGGATATCAGGCCACCAATACAAGCTTAACCTTGATAAGACGGAGCTGCTCTTCTTCCTGGGGAAGGCCTGCCCAGTCCAAGACCTGTCCATCATGTTTTCTCCATCATGGTTGACCACTCCACAGTGGTCCTCTCTCAAAGCGCAAAGAACCTTGACGTGATACTCAACAAGAACTTGTCATTCTTGTTATATACTCGCTCCAGTAGATCCAAGCTGTACAACATCCACAAAATACGACCCTACCTTACACAGGAAACGGTGCAGATTCTGTTCCAGTCACTTGTCATCTCATGTCTGGACAATTGCACTGCACTCTAGGCTGGGCTACCAGCTTGTGTCATCAAGCCCCTGCAACTTATCCAGAATGCTGCAGACCGTCTTGTGTTCAACCTTCCCAAATTCACCCTTGTTACCCCTCTCCTCCTCAAGCTCCATTGGCTTCCGGTAAGAGCTTGCATCTGCTACAAGACCACAGTGTTTGCCTATGGAGCAGTGAAGGGAACTGCACCACCCTTAAACGGCAGGGAATTATTGAACCCTACAATCATACCCGTGAACTACGATCTGCCTCATCATGTCTTTTGGGCACCCAACCCACACGGGTGGTCAGCTCCCGCTCAGCCAAGGCAAAACTCCTCTCTGTCTTGGCATCTCAGCGGCGAAACAAACTTCCCATTGAAGCCAGGACAGCAGAATCTCTGCCAATCTTCTGAAAACGGCTGAAAACCTGCCTCTTTGAGGATTATCTAAATAAACTTCTGTATTTCCCCAACGGATGGCTTCTAATAATGAAGCTATGCCAACTAAAGGCTTTGATGAAGGAAAGTATACTTATTATGATTGCCAGATGTTGGTTTTCCAAGAAAACTTAAGAGGAATCTTACTCTAAGTTACTCTGAATAACAGTGTCTGCTAAATAAAATGTAAAATGCGTCTCATTTACCCATCATTACAGTACCCCTCTATTTAGTTCCCCAGATACTTGTGTTGGTTGTTGGTCATTGCTTTATTGTGACGTCGCTATTAATGTCTTTTGTTTTGGAGCCTGTGATTACTGAGCCTGTTAACTTAGTCATTGTAGCACCACCTCTGTACCCCATTCCTGCCTTACCTCGCATGTCACATGTGGGGTCTGTCTAGAAACAAGGAGTTCGTATTAGGTCTAAATCTAGCACTCAAAGAGTTCTGCCATTTCTTCCTTTAAAGCATTTGTTTTATTACCTTTTGTGCACATAAGATATTCCCATAATAATTCATAACTGGGCTCAGCTATTCCAGAGTTATTCCAGAGTTATTTCCTCAGAGAGAAAGAAGAGGTATCAACAGACACAGGGCTGGCCTAAAGAAATCTATACTGAAACACAAGCTCCTGGTAATAAAACATATTATGCCAAAATGCTATCAATAAGCCAAAGAATAAAAATGCAGAGCTCCCGAATGGTGCAGCGGGGTTGGGATCAGCGGGGGTTGCCTTGCCTTGCCATGCTTCAGCGACTCCTTGTGGTAAGTCGGCACACAGAAAATGAATCACGGTCAGACTTGACTCAGACATGAATCCCCATGACAAATAATCTCAAGGCAGAGGTTCAACCGTTTAAATTACAGATTTCTATTTGGAGTTTACACAACATGTATATAATACTCTGGATTTGGTTTAAATCCCTGATACCGAGATGAGGGTTTTTAATGGTATAATGATACCATTAAGGAGGCACAGGTCCAAACATTTCAATCAGTCACCTACCAGGTGCCAGCAGTTTGAATATAGGGTTTCCCCCAGGATTTTCTCTTGAAACTGTGACAACGGTGGCTGTTCCCATACATTTCCAGTCTGAAATTAGTTAGAGACCTCCTTCAGGCTTCACGCTGAGATATAAAGATTATTTATGAGTTCAGCCGACCATGAATAACATTGAGGACTGGTGAATGCTTTCTCCTCCAAGAGTGTACATGCTAGAAAGTACTTCCTGTTTGTGCCAACAGTGTGATATGAAGCAGAATGGATAGACTAAATCATGCTCAGATATGTGACCATTCCTACATGCAACCAGACAACAAACAAAACCTGAATGAAGGAATCTTGTTTACTGTGTACTTCAGCAATGATAATGAAACAGTGGCATGCAATAGAGGAAATAATAAACATGGGCAAAAATAAGGAACACCCATTCAAAAACATACAGCTGGGTAAAAAATCTACGGATAGCTATGCTAGAATGAGTTTCCATCTTGTAGACCATGGCTGCCAATAAGAGGACCAACACTGAGAGCTCACATTGAAAGAGGTCGAATGAAAACTACCTGAGGAATCAAATACATTCTTCAGACAGCCACTTGTCACGTCAACCCAAGTCAACCCCGCTGACCCCTTGAAGCATAACCAACCATTCTTTAAAAGAACTGAGAATGTTGTTTTTACCTAGACAGGCTAGGAAGGTTATGGGGTAGCTCAGAAACATGTTTGGGGGACAATCCTTACATTCAGCAAGGAGGTGTGGGGCGGGGATAAAACACAGTAGCCTGGAAACCAGGCCAGACTGATTATGAAAACAGATGGTAACTCAAGTCCTGTTTGTTCTTGTCAAGGATAAACAAAGATGGTAGCCATGGATTTTCTGCCAAAATAAACAGTGTGGTTGCATAATTCAAACACTGTGTACATTGAAACCTCCAAGTGTTGTGGCAAGCTATCCACCAGACAGAAAAGTTACTGAAGAAAAAGCACAAAAGCCGTTAGACTTTGTGGGTGCCATTTTGGAATCAGCACGACAGCAATCTTTCACTGTGATAATATTAAAAGTTAATCAAAAGATAATAGTATCCCAAATGTCTTACTGACTGCTATTTTGTTTTCATTTCACAACAAAAAAGGGGATGTAGCTACTGTGTAAGTGTTTAAAGTGCATTACAGTTAATGTTGTAATTTGTCATGGTTAAACTTGAAAACATGATTTTGTGCAATGGCTTCTGAGCAAAATATATAGCCAATGTATTTACCTTGACAGTGGTTCTTTGTTTAAGGTAGGCAGGGGTTTTGGGGGGGTAGCTAAGGCAACATTAGGGTGTTGTCAGGGTTACTGGTGACCAGGAGACGAGAGTTGACCTCTAACCTTTGGCAACAGAAACACCTTTGCCCTCTGCCCTACATTATACTTTATCATCATGATAGCTTCTTCGCCAGTGAGTCGCATAAAGACAGGGACTGTTTTGTTCACAATAATGAAAGCTGCTAAATAACTCTGTGTTCAAAAATGTCGCTTCATCCGTACCAGGGTCCAAATACCATTTCAAGTAATTCCCAAAACGTTATCTGTATTTTATATTTGGGCTTAACTGGCCTAATGTACCAATAAAAAAGTCTGGAAATGGCCAAACCTGTCTGGAGAAAAATATAATAAATATTTGAACTGGTATTTTAACATCCTTCTATAGATGTCTGTCTCTGTAAATGTAATTACATCAAAGCAGATATAAACCTATTGAAAAACATTGTTTATTCAAGCCCAGGTTTGCCCTTTTGACCTCAAATCAAACTCTAGTCCCATCACACTCAACAGACATGGCTATATCTGTTTTTTTGCTATGGAAAAAGTTTTTTTCTCAGCTCCTCTATGAATGATTTGTGTGTGTTTGGAGATGCTAGTTCCTCAACAGTGCCCTCTAAAGCTATCATTTCCTCCAAACATCAAGCGCCAACAGCAAAGTTTCACTTCCTCTTCAGCTTTCAGGAGATTTCCAATGAAAGGAACACTGTTGTGAAACGCCAGCAAGCATCTCCCGTTACCATGTCATCAAGTTTGTGTCAGTGGTTCAATATCCTACAAGAAACAGACAGATAATTTCACCATACCTATCAACGGAGATCGAATAACAGGAAAAAACTAAGACTTTCTCGTCTTTCTCTCACTCACTCACTCACTCAGCCATTCTCTCTCTCTCTCTCTCTCTCTCTTTCTCTCTCTCACACACGCACGCATGCACACACAGGGACATTAACATTGATGTCAATCAAACCAAACTAGTGCTACTGTGGAGGCCTGTCAATCCCTTTATAACCCAGGGTCTTAGACATGGCCTGAAAATTGATTTAGTAATCGGAAATGACCTTTTACCCTAAACAGTGGTCAAGCCAATTAACGCAACTGTGACTGATTAATTACATAGACACACAGTATTCATTATCCACCTAGCGAACACAGCTATTCATCTCGCCAATATGGACACTTAAACTTGGCTATTGTCCAGTCCATGCGAAGAGAAGTGGTTCCTTCAACAGCGTTGCCGTCTCATTGGCTCAGGGATGTGTCATTCCCTTATAGCTAAAATGTAATGTACCATTTCTCAGCAGTTTCCATTGTGGGGCACCAAAGTGAACTATCCTGTTAACGTTCAGCCATTCAAATGAAATTAGGTTATATATATCTTATATTTCAATATATTAGTATGCTAGATTAACCACATTTTCTTTTACGAGCCACACTGAATGTTCCAGAAGGAGTTTTCCATGCTTCTGTGCCATACACAGACGCAGCACACACTACAGAAACGAATACTGTTAATGTTCAGGTTTTACACACTGGACCATTAAAGTCATTAACACTTTTACAAGATGTTAAGATATATTCACATTAGTACTTTTTACTTCCAAGACATTCAAGAGTGTAGTCTTGCATTGTAGCTGAATGGTTTTGTCGTTCCAATGGACACGCTGTTTCCCTAAATTGTACATTGACTAAAGTACTTATAGGGTGACTTTTTGGATGCATAAACTGTCTCATTGACACTGGCATCAGACTATCCTGGCAGGACCACGATTTCTACAGTAGAAATTATTGTAAGAGGATAAAGAAATAAACATTACCCCTTCAAAAATGTTTACTTCAGCATGCAACGAACAGTTAACTGACTGAAAAGTTTCGGTAAAAAATATCCTAAATCCCTGCAGATAATTTAAAGCTGACCTCATGAGGGTTGCGGTCAAATCCATTTCATTTCCAGTCAATTGAAAAGGTGAACCAATCTCCAATTAAAATTCCAATTGTTCCTCCTGAAAAGCATCAAAGGGAATACTTCCTGGAACTTTGAATTATACTGTATTCATTAGAAATGGAAATGGCCCCAACTGTGGACCACTTTGTAAGTCACTGTAAGAACAGTACAGTTAACCATTAGTCCCTTGTGTGTTCTTTCAACTTGCACATCCTCCCTTCCCACTTTGCCTAAGGATTTATATGTAATGCAGTAATGCAGACTGGTGATTTGGACAGGAAAATGCAAAATCAGCATAACTCATGTCAAGGCTTAACAGTAGGCTCTCTCCATTCTATACCCATAGTACACTACTTTATCTATAAACCCATAGGCCCTAGTCTACAGTAAGTTTACTATTTAGCAAATAGGATGCCATGGGAAGCAGATTATAAGAGCTAGCAGAACTATTTGTGGATTTGTAGGTTTCCATCTTGATCACAATCAGACTGTACATAAAGGCATATGTTCGAAATGATATTTTTGCTTGAAACTCGCCGGCCATGGTCTTAGTTTGGGGGATCTCTTTCAACACACACATTTAAAAGAGGCTTTATGAAATCATCTGATTGAAAACCGATTTGCTTTGAATTGAACATTACCATTTTACCACTGTGGAATTCTAATAAATCAAAAGCAAGTGTTTGCATATTTAAATGAACAGTAGCCTAAATAAAATTTCTCACTCAGCATAAATGACCTAAACTTTGAGATCATAATTATCACGTTAAACGTATCCAAAACTGACCACAAAATAGTAAATCAGTGTTACAAATATATTGACAGCATACTGGAATAAATACACTTCAGGTCTAACATTCAAATTCCCACCAATGGTAATTATCTTCAAATCATTATTAGCTGGTTTTGTTTAGACTTACGTTGGTTTGCCACAGATCTTGCGATGGTACCATTGCTTGCAGTTGGTTAAATATTCTTTGTCAGTCCCCTGTATCTTTTGCATCGCGCACACGTTGGGTCTAGAAGAGATTAAACATTACAGATCGATCAGAGATAATACTTCGTGTCGTCTTATTAGCCACATAACATTATGTAATGTTCACTAATCACTGTATATTCTCATTTCAAACAGCTGTTATGCACCAAACAGCATCAGGTCAATATATATTTTAAACGCTGGTAAAGTGATACAACTTTACCAAATCTTTCTTTGTATTTATCGGTACAAAAGTAATATTCGATTTTTTTTCTCAAATTGAGTTCGCTGCCGGGAGAACTTTATCATGAATAGCCTAATATATGAGACTCACCCATGCTGTCTGCCTCTTATCCTACTGTGCTGAAGAACTGATTGATACGGCGACTTTGCATTACAAATCGCAATCACGGTCACTGCCAAAGAAAGCAAAGTTAAGTGATTCATTTTGGCCTTTTTCCTTTTCCAGCCGGCCTCTGCACTCCAGAGAAGTCGAAGAGAGGTGCGATCGTCAATATATAGTGAAGGGACTCCTTGGTTATGGGGAGGGGCGTGGAGAGAAACTCAAATACAAAAAAGTCAAACTAATGCCATCAATCATATCGAAATTAAGCAATGATATGGGAAAAACGTAAAATACACATTTTTGATAATTTAAATATGCTTATCATACTGATATCATTTTAAGCCATTAGGTCGGACATTTAGGCACTATACAGGCTTATGTTTTGTAGTCTTTAATCCAGTGGTCTCCCAGTGCTAGACATATCTAAAGATTTAGATCAGCTCCCCAATTAACATAATAACAAAGGCCTCACTTCAGCTCAGTGGATTAAAACAGACTGTAGTGGCAGACCTGCAGATGAACACAACATAGATGAATAAAACAATAAAACAGTGTGCACTTAAAAACACACATATATTTTCCATTCATTATTTACTTAAGCCTAGCAGCTGAAAAGGTTATTTCAAGATATTTAATTATAAAACATAATTATCAAAATGACGGGAACAGGGAAACCCTGTATTTGACTGGGCTTTTAAAGCTGGTCAGACACAGATTGCCTAAGGACATTTTACATTTCTAGAACACTCACTAAGTCCACAACTTCATCACCAGGAAATTGATCTATTTTACCAGACTGGTTTACTCATAATTTGACCTCAACATAGTTCTCAAGACAAATGAATTCAGCCATTGATTCTAGACAGAACTCAAGATTGGAACCTAGACACCAGAAGTTTTTGTCTAAACATCTGTCTCCCACCCACACCAAGAGAATGTCAGGAAGGACTCACTCATCGTTAGTTGTTTTGTTGTGTTTCCTGGTGATACATGGTCCCCTTAGGTTCAATTGAGCATGGCACTTACAATGTCAGCAGTGTGAGTTTAATTCCCCCAGCACCACCCGTGGAAACATCTGCATGCGTACCCCACAACAAGTCACTTTGGAAAGCATATGTGGTGTTAATATTCATTTTTGCATTAGTGTTCTTGAAACCAAACAGTTGTATTGAGGACAGTTCTTTTTAGAACTTTTAATGTCACCAACTGAGATCTTAATGTGTTTAACAGATTTGAACCTGCAGTTACTTATTTTGGCTTCTTCCTCTGATTGCTAACATGGAAACAAAAACATACAAAACTTCCTTCTGTATTATTTGAAAAATCTGAAACTTGATGGTTTCCAAAAATATTAAGTGCATTTATGATTGAATAATTGATCAAACTATTAAAGATTGTTAAACATTGAAAGAAAGTAAAATGTCAAATAAACTTAAGGAAACAAGTGACTTGATAAAGAAAACCAATTATAAGCAACAATACACTACAAGTAAAACATTTATAGATTCACACCAGCTGTACTTACAGGTTACCAGATATTAATTCATGTCAAATAATCAAAATGTCATGATTGCATGCTTGGTCATACATTTCCAGATGACATTTCATCAAAAAGTTCAGCGCAATGTCCTTGCTGGGTAAAATTTGGAAAATAATTGTAGGTGTTTCTCTCAGACTTTCACTTTTTAGAGGTATTGAAGCCCTCAATATATTGTAAGGAAGCTAACAGATTTGCCACCAAGTAATGTAAAAGCTTGCATGCAGTCTTTCAAATTGTATTGTTAAATAATCCCTTCATGTTTAACTTCTTTTTTACTGATGTATATGAATGTATTTCCCTTTTTATCCTTTGGCTGTCTGTTTTATTGCAACGGTGATTGGAAACCTGTGTTTCAATATTTTAACCTGACTCGCTAACAGAATGGCTACAGCCCGACACCTTGGCCAGCAAAACAGTCATTGGTCTGTTATTGCTGCAGTTCTGTAGGCAGTGATGGTTATGCTACTTTTTAAATGTAATCAGTTATAGGTTACCTGTTCACATTTTTAATCAGTATCGTAACTTTTTGATTATTCAAACCCTGTAACGTAATCTAATTACTTTGAATTACGGAATATACATTTGATCTTATTGGTTATGCAGCTACAGTACCTTTTTAAAGGGTTTCTGAACCATTGCTTTCTACTTCAATAAGATTTGGCTACATTGCATTACACGCCAAAGGTGTGTCACATATTCAGTGATTCCAAATAATCCAATAACTCATGTTCTTCCAGAATCTTTTTATCTGAACATAACTCAAAACCTAACCTATTCTAATATCTGTGTTCCATTCACATTTTTTTCCTTCTAAACAATGGTTATTTCCCAAAAAGTGTATTGACAACATTGTATGTAAACATCTGGATATCTGTAGCTTTTCGCGCATACACTAAACCATGGATTTAGTTAGATGTTTTTGGCACTGATCAACATAAAAAACTCATAAGGTCAAAGTAATATAAAAAATCTGCATATTGTTCTTAGTTACCAAACTGAAGAAAAGAAACCCCATATTCAATCTTGGCTAGAGTTTGCCAGATGGCATGTGGAAGACCCTGAGACCTAATGAAAGAAGGTTCAAAATTCTGATGAGCTCCAAATACAACTTATAGGCCTCAATGCTAAGGGCCATATTAAGTACAAGCCTAACCCTACACATCATTCTGAGAACACCATCCCCACCGTGAAGCATGGCAGTGGCAGCATTATGCTGTGGGAATGCTAATCTGAGTCAGGACCTGGAATGCCAGTGAAGATTGAGGGCAAAAATGATGCAGCAATGTATGGAGAAATCCTGAAATGGGAGAAGACTAATATTTAAGCAGGACAATGACCCAAGAGGCAAGTGGCTTTAAAACAAAATGTCAATGTCCTGGTGTGGCCCAGTCAAAGCTAGGACCTCAGTTGAAATGAAAAAAAATCAGAAAAAGCTGCAAGTTGTTGTTTACTATAGGTCCCAATCCAACTTGATAGAGCTAGAGCAAAATATTGACTTAAGTCTTAAGAGGATGAGTACTCATTGAATCAAATTGTTTCTTATAATTAATTTAAAACAATTTGTTGACTTTTTTCACTTTGACATCATGGACTTTGAGTGCTTATCAGTTGTTATGAAAACCTAATTATATACATTTGGATTTCATGTTAAAACATAAAAAACTTGGAAAAGTCAAACAAGGTGAATATTTTCAGAACCACTGTAAATACTATAAGTTACATGAAGTAAATACTACATATTATGTATTTTCAAACTTGTTTATATTTTGTAAGGTAAATTAAGAATTAACATCCAAAGCAATCACTTTGATATGGCTGCAAGTAATAATTAACTGTTGATCTCCCAGTGCAAAAAACACCTACAACAACCACCTGAGGCTAGAAAGAAATAGCCGTTTTCTAACACAAGGGCATTATTACCATTTTAACCATTCAATGCTATTTCAACCTTATAGTGTGTAAAGATTAATGATTCCGTTTATTTGTATTACAAATTAAGTTAGGGTTAGGGTTCCGAACTGTGTTTAAGCTGCTGGAATGCAATACTTTAACCAGTCTAGCTAACTCCACAGTCTTGCTGTTTCTGACACCCTGACTAATAATTTATTTAATGTTGATTCAGGTTTACTACACAGCTATTTGACAGAACACAGAAAGTTTTGCCAAATTCGACCAAGCCGGCCAAGAAAGGTTGGTTTCTAGTGTATAGGATACAATACCAACTGACTCTTGAACCTAGACCTTGGTCCAGTCAGTTAGACAAGCATTTGGTATCATTTCCACCCAGCAGAAGGAGTCTGTCGTCTCCTGTGTGCGTCAGGTCTAGAGAGGGACCAATAAATCTACAATACAAGTTTCTGAAAGACCTCTCTTGTTTCCCTCTGTACCGCCATAATGCTTCATTGGCCATGTGGTATTTTTTAGTAGCTTTAGTAATAAATAAAACTAAGGCATGACAGAGGGCAGTGGTGACAGATAGAGACAAAGGCACGGTGAAAAAGTGCTAGGCAAACTTACAAAAACATCGAACTATGTGACAAAAAAGACAAACAGGTAGAATTTAAACAGATTTAGTTGGCGTTCTAAATGACACTCTACTCTCTCTATAGTACGTTACTTTTAGTGCAGAGCCCGCAAACTGATAAAGAAATAGTACAATACAAGGGTATTTTTAAATTACCCCCGGAAGCAATGCTAATTGGATGGTCCTTCAGTTCCACAGGACTTGGGCTCTAACATACTAATCTAACTTTCATTTGTACTTACTGGGATATTTAGCTGCTGTTCTACATCAACTGTGCAGGATTCTCTAAGGCCAAGGGGGAAAACACCCAAACTTTGTAACTATGTAGTAAATATTCATACATTCCACCTCAATCAGTGCAGAAACAGTAAAAACCCAGTAGGTACCCAGGATGCTGCATGGAACAAAACACGAGGCAATACAATGCACCTAGTGTCACTTCGACCATCATACCTCAGACACCAAAGTAATAATAGACGTAATAGATTATTAGCATGGGAGCTCAGCGTTCTTGACCAAAGCTACCTTTAAATGGGCAGCCCGATAATTCCTATCTTTCTTTTCAGAAATCACCTGAAGTGTTGGGGAACAAATGATTAGATTCAGACTGCCTATGTATACAGCCTAAGTGTTCTCGAGTGGCCATCTAACCAAGCATTTCCCATTAAAAGTAGTTAACATTTTATGACTAGCTTGGTATGTGGACTGTCTAAATAGACTGTCTCAGGTATTTTTACTGGCTGGTGTGTTGAAGGGGGAGAAAACAAACATCATAAAACATCATAATTTCTCAGGAGGGGTCAGAGTAGTGCTCTGCACTGAGTACCTACTGAGGAGACCTGCACATCCATGGTTCCTTGCTGACGGTACTGGTTGGTAGGGTTCTTGAGGGTGTTCTTAGGAAGACAAATGAGAACATAGGATAAATGTTATAATGCACAGTCGAGGGCACTCCGGGGGTACTCAGTGCAGGGCAAAATTCAAATGGTTGTACAGTAACCGCAAAAGGCTGATAAACACATTAACAGGAAAGACTTAAAGTGTGGGATGTCCCTGAGAGCTGGACACATTTAAAGATGCCCTGAAACAATCGGAGAATACATGACTGATTCAATGAAGTGAAAGCAACATGAATATACAATTGAAACAGCACAAACTATGATGGACATGGAAATTTAACTAAGATATTTGCTCTGTATATCTGTAACACATCAATCCACGGTCAGACTAGGCAATTTAATGCTTACAAATCAAACAAATTAGGTATAACACATTTGACTAAACAAGAGCATTTTTTAAATGAAGAAATAGCTAATCTTGTGAAATTACTTCAACTATGCCTATTATTGCTCATCCTTCCCAGTTATTGCTTTAAAAAAATTGGGTCTTAATCAACTTGGCTGGTTAAATAATGTTAAAATATAAAGTCAAAGTCAAACATTTGGACACACCCATTCACTTTGGTTAGTTGGTCCTACATTTTGGCTGGTATTGTAGTTTTTAAACATTTTGACATTACTGTTAATGTCAACATTTTGACATTAACAGTAATGTCAAAATGAAAGAATACCCCCTGGAAAGTTGTTTTCACATTAACAAAATTGACACATAAAGGTTACCGAATTTGACAAATAAGATCTAAAGATTATGCTTTGCAATCATGTACTGAATCCATCAAACATAAACAGTAATGCAATTTCATAACATAGAAATAGAAAAACCATGGATTTGGACCCTTTGGCTGAAATAACTTAATGAAACTTGTAAATTCTTGTAAATGTCAGTCTGTTACATCGACTTGAGAGGTATTTCTGCCCTCTCTTCTTTATAGTACTTTGTCAACTCTGTCATGATAGAGGGTTTCTTTCTTTCATGCACAGACCACTTATAGACCCCCAAAGCATTTTAATTGTACCAAAAATGTCCAAACAAACAGCCAGAGGCAGGGCCTCTCACAGAGCTCCACTACTTTGGAATGATTTGCCATTTAAAATTAGAAATGCAGACTCAATGCAAACCTTCAGGCGTCTACTAATGACGCATCTCTTCAGCCGGGCCTATGATTAAGTGTAGTCTGGCCCACTGGTGTGAAGGAGACCAGAAAGTCCTGATACTGTCCTCCCTTGCTGTCTTGCCAGGTGGGCTCTCATCGCCATTGGGATGTCCTCCCTACAATGCCATTCGGGGGTGGAGTCACAGGCTTGTTGTTGTCTCTCTGTTGCGCACTGGTGCATTTGGGCTGTGCTCTGTTGGCAATACTCAGCCATCATTCAGGATAATTGCGGTTGGTGGGTGTCCCTTTGCTTGATGCCTGGCAATGTGGGTGGATTGATTTCTTGCCTGTTGGGCCCTGTCCAGGGCCTCCCCCGGATAGGGCCACAGTGTCACTGGACACCCCTTTCTCAGCCCCAAGGTCTTACTCTGCTATATTATTGTGCTGGGGTTGTAGGGTCAAAATGTTTCCTGTCTTCTGTCGTTTTAAACTTAAGAGGACATGAGGTCTTGACCCACACCTGCTGAGTACCAGGCTTGACTCGTTGCGGTCCCTGTCCAAAGTGGTTGTGTTGGTTGTGTTGCAGATCAAGAAGATACCTGACAATTTCAGCTGCCCTTCTGCTGACCAGTCCCTCCCCCCATCTGTCCATGTCCTTGTCCATCTGATCATGCTTCCGATCTGGATCAGGTTTAAATAGACTCTGGACTCACATGCACAGATTTAATATTCCAATTTGGACTCTTAATATGTTCACCCAGCACAGCCAGAAGAGGACTGGTCACCCCTCGGAGCCTGGTTTCTCTCTAGGTTTCTTCCAAAATGTTTGCCTTCTTATGGTGTTTTCCTAGCCACTGAAGTTCAACACTATTGTTTGCTCCCTGGGGTTTAAGGCAGGTTGTTTATCTTTTTTACTTATGGTTGTTAGATGTTTGGGTCTTGTAATCTGACATTTCTGGTATGTAACTGCTATCACGTAATCCCTAGGCTCTACAGAAAACCATCCTACCATCGCCCGGTACAAGCTTTCAAACCTTTCATAGAGATCAGTTAAAACAAAACAAGTATATTTCTGTTCAACGAGAATTGTTGACATGAAGTGGTTATGTAAGGGCTCCAGAATCTCTGTTGTAAACATAATCAAGGCATACATTTGACTCATAAGAGCCACCCAACCCAATATCCTCTCTAGAACTTTTCAAAACCAGTGACCAGCGTAAAACATTGGTCCACTGGTTACTCCAACCCATTTAGGAATGGAATAAATTGTTTAAATAGTATTTTCAGGCCATTGTGTTGTCCACAACTCATACCAGTTACACCTTGTGTTTAAAATGTTTCCTCTGTATCACCATTTATCACATCCGAATGCATAGTGTTCATTAAACAAGGTCTCTTATTTTTCACATGCCTAAGAACATTGCCTCTGGTGGAATCTGTCCATTTAAACTATCATATGGTCTTCTATAGTTGCTGGTGATAATGAGAAAAAAATTTGGTCAGGTTCCCAAGAGGTCAGTGGCTCACAAAGTGTTGTGGGATGTGTTATTGCATGTAACCAGTGTTGTCTTGGGCGTGTTATTAGAGTCGTCAATATGTTGGAAAGTGAACCTTCAGCCCAAACTGTGGCTTTGAGCCCTCTGTAGTTGGCTTTCATGAAGGATCTGTCTGTACTTTGGTCCGTTCATCGTTCCCTCAATCCAGACTAGTCTTACAGTCCCTGCCATGGAAACCCTCCCTGTTGTGCTGCCCCCACCATTCTTCAACAAATAGACAGTATTAGCCCAGGGATGAGCTTTACCTGGTTTCCTCCAGGCATGATGCTTGGCATTTAGGCCAAAGAGATATGTTTTGGTTTCATCAAACCACAGTATTTTAGGGGACTTTTGGCAAACACCAAGTGGGCTTTCATGTGACTTTTACTCAGGAGTGGTTTCTTTCTGACCACTCTGCCATAGAGACCTGATTGGTGGAGAGCCGCAGAGAGGGTTGTCCTTCTGGAAGGTGTTCCCATCTCCACACAGAAACTCTGGAGCTCTGTCAGAGTGGCCATCAGGTTCTTAGTCACTTCCCTGACCGGGGCCATTCTCCCCCGACTGCTCAGTTTGGCCAGTCGGCCAGGCCTTGGAAGAGTGGCATTGGTTCTAAACTTCTTCCATTTGAGAATAATAGAGGCCACTGAATTCTTGGGGACTTCCTCTGCTGCAGAATTTCTTTGGTACCCTTACCCAGATCTGTGCATAGACACAATCCTATCTCTGAACTCTACGAACAATTCCTTGAACCTTACAGCTTGTTTTTTTCTCTTTAAGGACCCAAATGTGTGACCTTATATAGACAAGTGTGTGTCTTTCCCATCAATCGAGTTTACAACAGCAGGACTCAAATCAAGTTGGAATCAGGATGCAACAGAACTCAACAGTAAAGCAAAGGTTCTGAATTATAATGTAAATGTGATATTTCTGTCTATTTTTTATGCAATTGCTAAAATTAATTGCTAAAACTTTATTTTTTGCTTTCTAATTATAGGGTATTTTGTGTATATTGACGAGAAATAAATGTGAATGTAATCTAGTTTAGCATTAGCCTGAAACATAGCAAAATGTGGAAATTTGATTATTTATTTGATTATTATTTCCAAATGAACTGTCTTTCCCAATGCTCTGAATCATTTTAACTTCAGTTTTAATTATGTTTAGAAAAAACTTCAGCTAATATTTTTAACTGTGGTCTAACAGAATGGCCATATACAGGGGGGAGAACAAGTATTTGATACACTGCTGATTTTGCAGGTTTTCCTACTTACAAAGCATGTAGAGTTCTGTAATTTGTATCATAGGCACACTTCAACTGTGAGAGACGGAACCTAAAACAAAAATCCAGAATATCACATTGTATGATTTTTAAATAATGAATTAGCCTTTTATTGCATGACATAAGTATTTGATACATCAGAAAAGCAGAACTTAATATTTGGTACAGGAACCTTTGTTTGCAATTACAGAGATCATACGTGTCCTGTAGTTCTTGACCAGGTTTGCACACACCGCAGCAGGGATTTTGGCCCACTCCTCCATACAGACCTTCTCCAGATTTTCTATTGGGTTCATGTCTGGAGACTGGCTAGGCCACTACAGGACCTTGAGATGCTTCTTATTGAGCCACTCCTTAGTTGCCCTGGCTGTGTGTTTCGGTTTGTTGTCATGCTGGAAGACCCAGCCACAACCTATTTTCAATGCTCTTACTGAGGGAAGGTTGGCCAAGATCTCGCGATACATGACCCCATCCATCCTTCCCTCAATACGGTGCAGTCGTCCTTTCCCCTTTGCAGAAAAGCATCCCCAAAGAATGATATCTCCACCTCAATGCTTCACGGTTGGGATGGCATTCTTGGGGTTGTACTCATCCCTCCTCTTACTCCAAACACTGCGAGTGGAGTTTAGACCAAAAAGCTCGATTTTTGTCTCATCAGACCACATGACCTTCTCCCATTCCTCCTCTGGATCATCCAGATGGTCATTGGCAAACTTCAGACGGGCCTGGACATGTGCTGGCTTGAGCAGGGGGACTTTACGTGCGCTGCAGGATAATAATCCAAGACGGCTTAGTGTGTTAGTAATGGTTTTCTTTGAGACTGTGTTCCCAGCTCTCTTCAGGTCATTGACCAGGTCCTGCCATGTAGTTCTGGGCTGATCCCTCACCTTCCTCATGATCATTGATGCCCCACGAGGTGAGATCCTGCATGGAGCCCCAGACTGAGGGAGACCGTCATCTTAAACTTCTTCCATTTTCTAATTATTGCTCCAACAGTTGTTGCCTTCTCACCAAGCTGCTTGCCTATTGTCCTGTAGCCCATCCCAGCCTTGTGCAGGTCTACAATTTTATCCCTGATGTCCTTACACAGCTCTCTGGTCTTGGCCATTGTGGAGAGGTTGGAGTCTGTATGATTGAGTGTGTGGAAAGGTGTCTTTTATACAGGTAACAAGTTCAAACAGATGCAGTTAATACAGGTAATGATTGGAGAACAGGAGGGCTTCTTAAAGAAAAACTAATAGGTCTGTGAGAGACGGAATTCTTACTGGCTGGTAGTTGATCAAATACATATGTCATGCAATAAAATGCAAATTAATTATTTAATTATTTATTTTGTTTTTAGATTCCTTCTCTCACAGTTGAAGTGTACCTTTGGTAAAAATTATAGACCTCTACATAAGTAGGAAAACCTGCAAAATCAGCAGTGTATAAAATACTTGTTCTCCCCACTGTATGTGCAGCTCAATACCAAAACTACAGAGTCAGGATCAAGGGCTTGCCCTCAGTTAATTCTTTATGTTACTCCATTCTTATTTGAGTATATTGACTAAGAAAACATTTTCATTAACAGCTACAGGAGCATTTCTGATTATTTGCAATCGCTCACAAACAGAACAACATTTTTTTTTTATTGATTGTTTACAGGTTACAAATAAGACAATTTGATCACAGAAATTGTCATAGAAACAAATTGGTTGGGCAACAACCAGTAAAAAAAATAATTTTCTTTATATTCAGATTCGTTAGTGATTTTCTAATCTCTTATGACTTCGTTTTACTTTTCATACTGACATCACCTAAACAACTGCAATAAAAGTCTCAGACTTACAGTGATTGTTTAAAATATTTTTTTAACAATTAAAGGTTGCATTTAAAAAGGTTAAATTGTTAGACATTTTGATAATACAAAAATATATATTTGACAAAATAATGTACATAATATGCTTAATAAATCTCCTTATTTAGAATGACTAATACGTGAAAAGGGTGTTAAATAAGAAGGGGGTGATTAAAAAGCCAGGGAATACATCTCCTATAGCCTTAGTCATTTAAGACACCTGATATTGTTATGGATCTGGAGCTACATAGTTTTCTGTGTGTTGTGTTGTCTATGGCTACAGCGCTCTTACGCACCTGCAATCCGGATATCTGTAACATAACGCCTATTTACCATAATCCACCGTGGTGACGAATGATGGGGGCGAGGACGTACAAGGGACGCTCCAACGTCGGTGCACCTGCTGAAGTAGATGACAGTAGCAACAGGACTCTCCGGACAGAAGTCCCTTGATTTCTTTATCGATTCAATTTAAATTGCTATTTTCGAACCTCATTTAAATGTTCACTTTGTATTTATCTATCAGCTACGACATCGAACAGTAGTGGGAGCACACCGAGAAAAACATCAGTTTGGAAAGGGATTACACCTACCTGCCTTTCATCAGTATCCAACTGATTCATTTGTACCATTATTTCAAGGAGGGTACAAGAAGATGCCCGTTCAGATACCGGACGATACAGACTTTACCTCTTTCAAGGAACAATGTGAAAACCACGACGGTTGGACAGCGCGCTACAACAAGGGCAGCGTGACGGTTTGGTGCAGGGATGAAGAGTGTAAAACTGTCCAGAAACTAAAGGCAAGTGTTGCTCAGCAAAAACCTCTAGTGCGTCTAGAGTCGTGCTTAAAGGAAAGCACTGCACTGCGGTGAGTGGAGTGGAAGTGTGAAACTCGGGTTTACAATAGATGCCGACCGCTGCACTTCCTCAAAACATTTGGGTATTTAACAGAAACAGTTCTAATTTAATTAATGTCGGGCAAAATAATTTTCATCAACTACAGGAAGCTTGATATATATTTACATTAAAAAACATCACTTATGACAAAAATATTTTAGATCCATCGCCAAAATTCTTATTTTGTCATTTGCAAAAAAGAAATGTATATTTATTCTTACTAAATTCGTATTTAAATTTTTTTTAATCGTATTTTCTTCTCCCGTCTAAAGATCCAGAAATGTGCTGCGCATGTGCGGGATTATTGTACACAGCTGCTAATGCTACAGTACCAACTGTTTCCAACCCACACAATGATCTGATATCATTATCCTAGTCTGTCGGGGTTAACTGAACATAGCTAGATGTACCCAGGCTTTCCTGGAATGAGCTTGCTTCAATTAGCTTCACATTCCTGCCAACTTTGGGCTCGTTCCTCTCCTAAAACTTTGCTGCCATCTGATCATGTCAGCTCATACAATGTCTGGATAGTTATTTTAAGTATCAGCTAACCATATATAAATTATAATAACCTATTCCCAGTAGGTAGATGCATGTGATATCTGAGCAGGGGAATGCAACATTTGGCTGGTGGCTCCTGCAAGTGCATGTGGCCAGTGACTAAATGAACTCCAAACTTTTCATTAAGGCAATTTTGAAACATTCCATGGGCAAGGCTGTCAGATTAAAATGTTTAAACAAAATCAATTTGACCAAAAAGTTTTCTTGCAAATTCAGCAGTCTATGCAGGTAAAATGGGCTATTAGCAGTACTTTAAATATAATTAAAGTACTTTGTGGGAACTTTCAAAGGTGTCCTGCCACTTAATGTGTAATGTTGTACTTATGTTGTTAAGATGTAGTTTTTTAATATTGTCATTTTTTGATAGAAAGGTATTTAGATCTTATCACTTTATCCACATGTTGCTGTGTTGTAGACCTAATTAATAATTTATTAAAATAAAAAGGCTATTAACAGTGGTACTGTGTTTTGGTCTGAAACCAGATTGAATGAGCAGGAAAGAGTTAATCTTTTAAAATGATGGTAGTTCCTTATTCACCAATGTCACTAGAATTTTTCATTATCCACTTCACTAAAATCACCTCCCTTGTGGAGTGGTAAAACAAAAGCTGTTTTCCAGGCTTTAGGAATCTATTCTGTGACTAGTGTCAGATAGACAATGTGCGTCAATGACAGGAGCAGCAGCACACTTCAGTGAATATGGATCCAGATTGTCAGCGCCTACTGATTTTTGAATCTATTGCAGATAATGCAGATAAGACCTCACTTTCTGAATCTAGGTCCCACTATCCATTTGCATTTCTCCACTCAAATTTTCACAGCAACTAGCAGTGTCTATTTTAGTCAATATAAATATTAAAACATTGGTCTCAGGTGGCGGGGCTCAGATGGGTTAGCTCTGGTGTGGGCGCTCAGATGGTGTAGCTCAGGTGGGGGGGGGCTCAGGTTGGGGCCTGCAAACAGTAGCATTCCAGATGGATGGTTGGCCAAATACTTGTGCCTGTATTAAATGATTCCCAAATTCAATGAATGGGGCAGGAAGTTGCAGAAGCTGAACTGCTTGAATAATAAGAAAATGCATAAGTTATATACAGCTCAGAAAAATATTAAGAGATCCCTGCACCTTTTTCTTTTCTTTCCAAAATAGTTGTAAAGGAAAGTTTTGAGGCACAGAAGCATTCAATTTGAAATGGTCTCTTAATTTAAACCGTTCTGTTCCTCACTCAAAACCTTCCTTTTCAACTTTTTTAGAAAGGAAAGTAAAAGGTGCAGTCGTCCCTTAATTTCGCGCTGTGTATAGTTGATTCACACATACAGTGTCTCAGAAACACAGCTCTGCCTGGTCTTCTCCTTATCTGGATTTTAGAAGGAAGCTGAGAATTGGGGACACTAAGAGAGAAATTCAAAAAATGTTAGAACAGAGAATTCTGTAGGCTACTAAATGGTGTTTATTAATTCGCTTGTTAGGATTCAATGATGTGGTAAAAAAACTATATTCACAACATGAATGCTTACTCTTCATTGCTATATTGAACAAAAATACCTGTGAAGTCCTCTAACCAAAAAGGCTACCAGTACACTGTTACAAAAAACAATAAGTGCCAGGGCCGTGCCTCAGCAAACTTGTCCTGAAGCCACTCCAGAGTTGTATTGGAGTGGTATTTGCGCTGTGGGTCATTGTGCTAAAAGATCAATGTTTTCCACAGTCTGAGGTCATGTGTGCTCCAATTCAGGTTCTTAAATGATTTCCCTGTATTTTCATCTCTTTGTCCTTACTTGAATCCTGACTACTCTCTGCTACTGAGAAGCAGCCCCATGGCATGGTGCTCCCACTAAGGCCCTTTTTGTCAGATGGCCAGCTCTAGGAAGAGTCTTGGTGGTTCCAAACTTATTCCATTTCATAATGATGGAGCCTGAGTTCCTATATAGATAGGTGTTGCCTTTCCAAACCATGTTCAGTTAATTGATTTTTGCCACTGGGATGTTTTAGGGACATCTCAAGGATGATCAAAGGACACATCTGGAATTAATTTGGATTGCCATGACAAATAGTTTGAATAATAATGTAAATGAGATTTTTCTGAATTTTATTTTCAATAAATTGGCAAACATTTCTAAAATTGTTAGATTTTCTAATCAATTATGAATTATGTCTATAATACAACAAAATGTTGAGGAAGTGAAGGGGTCTGAATTATTTTCAAAGGCACTGTATATGTATTTTAACTAAATATTTAATTGTATATGCAATCAGTCGTATTCCTAAAGAGTAAGGGCATGGTAATGCAGTCTTCCATTCCCACCTGTAGTCCGTTGGGGTCACCATTTTGAAGTGCCTCATGATAGCCGTCAGGTAAGCATTGCCGTCCTCGTCCATTCGATATCTGTTCAATGCCACCATACACTCAACCTCTCTCAGCACTCCCTGTTAAAAACACCTTCCTGCTGCTTTGTTAAAACATTATTCTGTGTGCCTGAGATACTGAAATGTTCCCAAATTTAAATGCTCTCGCTGGTCCCTCTATCAGTTAGCATTTCTTCCAACTCAGTCCCCTCATAGTTGCTTTTGACACTCACTGTACCAACGCTAAACCACCCTGGACTAGCTAATTCTCTTTAATGGGAATGGGAGGAGACATGTCGTGTCAGTGTTTGAAATTCAGTTTTGTAAAAATTGAAGTCAGGATTCTACACAGTGCACATTTAAAATATCAGTGTGTACAATGTAGACTCCATGTTGAAGTTAAGCGCAACAAAAATTTGCATTCAAACCACCTCAATTGAGAGAGGACTCATTAGAGTGAGCAAACATAAGCAAAAAAATAGCGACAGACATGTTATAATAGTTCCCTAGACTTTTCAGTGCTTGTTTTATCACTTGAACAATACTGAACTGTGTTATGCTAAAACCTTCTGGTTAATGCTTCTTGTAACATTCAATGAGCTAGCTGCTGCTTCCAAAAGGAAATTTAGACTACTTTTAAGGAGCAAAATGTTTCCATGTTTGAGTGATGCCATCTACAAAGATTTTATCTGATCCCAAAATATTTTTTTGTTAATGACTCAGATCTTCGCTTGGCATTCCAGCACAGTCAAACATTTCTTCTGGGTGTGAGTACAAGGTCATCATCTGGCTTAAGGGGCCAACTGCTCTAATTCTTAAATTTTTAACAATGTCCTCTACCAGCTGCTTTATTCAGTTGTAACTGTATGTTTAGGATATAAATCTGATTGTCACTGGCCACCCCAATGTAGTCCATGTGGATTTAGCGGTCATTATCCTACTCAACAGCCCACAGCGTATGTTTTTTAAATATTTTTAAGTTACTCTGTTTATATAATTGTGTCTGTAATGTCTACATTTAAGGATTTTGTTCAATTGTAAAGTTTGTTTGTCTTTTCTGTCTTTTTCATTAAGTGTCTGACCCCAGAAGACTAGTGGTTTCCATGGCGTCAGCTAAAGAGAATCCATATTAACAAAATGTACATACTTCAATGGAGGCACTATTTTTTAACACTGCGTTAAACATTGAACTCCAAAATACTATAGACACTTGTTAGGTACCCAGTGCCAGAGGCAACATAACAACCTCACAGCATTATCACACCTACCCGATCCCAGAGCATTATCACACCTACCCGATCCCAGAGCATTATCACACCTACCCGATCCCAGAGCATTATCACACCTACCCGATCCCAGAGCATTATCACACCTACCCGATCCCAGAGCATTATCACACCTACCCGATCCCAGAGCATTATCAAACCTACACGATCCAACTGTCTTACTCACTTCCCCTATCCCACAGCATTATCAAACTTCCCCTGTCCCAGAGCATTGGTATACTTCCTCCATCCCACAGCATTATCATACTTCCCCATCCCACAGCATTATCAAACCAACCGAACCCCCTGGCATATCAAACCTACCACAACCCACAGCATTATCAAACCTCCCCCTCCTACAGCATTATCATACTTCCCACATCCAACAGCATTATCATACTTCCCCCATCCCACAGCATTATCAAACCTCTCCAACCCACATCATGATATCCTCTTCATCTTTGATTCAGTGGAGTGATTTCTTTTTATTTAAATCATTCATTTCATTATCAGTAATAATGCTGATCTACATCCAGAACCTGTGGTATGAAACCATCAGTTGGTGAAGGGCACACCAAAACATCAAAGAATTAGAGCTACTTGTGGCGGACAACTGATCTAAATTGCCTGTGGAAAGATGCCGAAAGCTCATTAACAGCTACAAGAAGAATATGTTGCCAAGTACTAGCTCTGGAGTGTCTATTATTGGGTCTATGCCGTTTGTATTTCTGAATTAAAAAAGTTTAAATGTAATAATAGTTCAGCAATGTTGAAAACCCATGACAGAATGTTGAGAACAAACGTTTAAAGTTTTCCAGCATGAAACTGTTTTTTCCCCAATGTTGTAATAGACATTGGATAAGTGGGCAGACACACAGGGACATAAGAAATAAGCTCTGGTGAAATTAAATATCTACAACAGAGAAGGTTGTAGCTTATTACCACCTAGTAGTCTACACATTTTACCCCATACAGTATGTTCATTTTTCCTATATTCCTTTCTGTTCAGAAAAGAGGCAGAGATGTAGGTTGTACTATTAAGTTGATCAAATCAGAAGAGTGCGAGTAATGAAAAAACATGAAGGGTCAAATGGCAGGAAGTGTGAGCTGGAGCTTCGTGATGACCCAATATGCACATGTGCAGGACGTTATTCACACAGAAGCCATGGGATCTTTATCGCCAGAGAAACTCCTTAGAAATAATACTATGATATTCAGTTGGCCAAATTCCCTTGTCAGTACAAAGTTAATCTTGTCTAATTAAATACAAGCTGTGTCGGCCTCTCAGCCATATTAGCCTCACTCCCTGCAATGAGATTTTCATAAGTGCCCGTCCATCACTAAGGCTGCATCTCAATAGTCTATTGTGGCTGCCTTTCCACCATATCCTTGCCTTTAACTGAACTGGTCCAAAAGGGATGAATGTTTTTCTTGTATTGATTTGAGGAAAGTAAATACACATAGACTTCATTTAGAAAGGAAGTGAAATTCTAATCCTTTTTCACTAACTGATCTTTTGACGAATCAAATCAGATTGTTTTTCATCAGAATATTTTTGATTGGTCTAAATATCCTTTTTAAACTCCACCCAGTGGAGGAAAATGTGGACTACTGAGATGTACCTTTTGACTACTGCGAGGCAGGAAGCCAATCCATGTCGGTCAATCAATCAATAATTCAATCCATCTAATGAGTTTCTAAATCCCCTTAATATATCATCAGTTATTCCCAGGTGCTTGGTTTTGAGAGGATCTCAAGTAGGTGTACTGCAATTCCTTTCTCTCTAAGTAGGTGTACTACAGTTTTTTTGTGATCCTCTGCAGTTTTTCTGATAACCCATCCCCCCTTTACATTACCCACACTGCTGTGTTGGCTCAAATACACTCCTATTCTGTAACATCAGATAACTGCAGAGATTTCTGGTCCTGCAGCAAATGCTGGTTGAGACAAGAGCAGTTTCAGGATTCAAGCGGGCTGTTATTTAGTGCTTCAGCTTTTTGTGTTCAGTGAGTGAATGGGGTAGTGATGATGTAATTATGAGGGCCAGAAGAGTGGGAGGAGAGGACACTCATTAGCAATGATGACAGTGATCATCAAAATAATTAAAAAGGGAGAGCTTACATTTATATATTGTGATGATGAAATGATTACATTTAGGCTGTGTTGAAATCCTCTACAAAGAATAGAGAGATTTCCTGACCTGTTGTTAATTTACCACATTTACCAACTACAGAGCAGTAGATATCCTTTCAGCTGGTTCCAAGGTTTGCATTCAAATGCAGAGGTTTTCCAATTCTGCATGGGAATGTGAGCGCTGCATAAATACTCCTAGGTAATTTCCAAAATCTGTATGTTCCAAATGTCATTTTCCTCCATTCAACTTGTGGTAGAAATGGAATCTTTCTTACCTTGATGACATTACGCAATATGTATCGTATCGCCCACAAGCTCTTTAAGGCGTGCCTGTGTAACACTGTAGGCCTACATAATAAGTGAGACTAGGTGAGGTTTCCATGCCACAGCAAGAGCATCTCCGGTGCCCTCTCACACAGTCGCAGGTCTCCATGCAGGACCGTGGCCAGGAATCCTGGCCCCCCTAATTAACAGACATAATCGACAATATTACGACCCTGTCAAGTCATGGGCTCTGTGAATCATATCCACCTTTCCTTACTTAAGCTACGGCCCTGCCTCTATGTAATATTGTAGTTTTATGTGAGGCTAAAGAGTTTGCCTGAGTTTGCTGAAGGCCCTTTGCTTTAAAGAAGCCTCTATGGAGCACTGGCGTCAGAGCAGAAAGGCCAGAATAGTTACATTTGTTCTATGTGAGACCATGCCTGTGTAAGACCTCTGGTCGATTTCTCCCCATCAGGAAGGAAGGACAGCAAGCTGTCCAGATCTCTGAGGCAAGGCGATCTACCAGCACACAGGAAAACATCCTGAAAAATTAAGAGTGGAAAGCTGGGGTAATTGCTAGTAGCAAGTAGTGACGGCGAAACCTGAGTCGCTCCCCAGCTGTCGGGCCAAGAAGGTAACAACCCTTATAGAAGAAACTTCACCTGACCCCCATCCCGAACCAGGATAGGGGTCAAACAATGAGGGAAGGGGGAGAAACCGGGTATGGGGAATGGACGACAGGGACGACGGGTTGATTGAGAAAAATAATTTTCGCCAACAAGAATTTTCGGCAACAAAAGAAGAGATGACAGATAGGTATACCTCACTGTATAATGTATGAACCTTTCCAGGGCAGCGATGCGCCTCTTGGCTCGTGAATAATAGAACGCCTGCACAGAGGCATGGACAACATTCCATTCAGAGAGACCTGAACCTAAACACGCCTCGTTCCAAGAACACAGCCAACGCAGTGGAAATGATGAGCCACCATAGTGCGCTGGGCTGCGTTCCAATTGGCTCCCTTGCTTCCTTTATGATGCACTATTTCGGACTGTTGCCTCTATATGGGCAATTCCATTGTCAACCTGAGGTACTGAAAAACAGAACAGAGTCATTTCCAAAAGCAGCTGTGTTCGCTGCTGTTGTTAAGGTCTATACTTAAAGGTGCAGAATTAATTTTATTGGCACAGATGGGAAACTACGTGAGTCCTGGCCGTAAGGTGGCTCAGTCTCAAAACATGCATTACAGTCAATCACCTCTCATGGCCTTTGGAGAGCGATCAGAGAGCCTGTTTGTCATTGCTCTTTACCCAACAACAGTGACAGTTATGATGAGATGCTATGGAAGGAACATAGGATATTTCCATCTGGTCTATGTACAAGTTTTTCAGCAATGATTTTTGTACAGGTTGTGCAAACATGAGTTCATCTTGTAACCAACTCAATGGAAGTTAACTTCTGCTACATTTTTACACGGTCTAACAGGATTCTTTCTTTAATTGCAAACATCGTACATTCCTACTGGGTCTAGACATAATGAATTGTATTTATAATGTGCACAGCTTTTCCATTCACCAAAATGTGTGTGCTTCAAACATTAAGCTTTTTGAGTTTTCCCATTATCTAACTTAAATTCACCTACGGATTTCACTTCGCCTTTTGATGGGTACTTTCACTTCACCCACTGACAACCTCCTCCCGGGCAAACACTGAATACTGACTAAAGCTGTCAGGTCATGTTAATTGGGAGTGGCCAGTGACAGAGCGTTCCACTGAGGCATTGAATGCAGACAGATGTGTGCACAAACAGTGAACAAAGGTGATCACGGATGGGAAGTAACAGCGAGAGGAGCACTAGGCACCTACAGCCGAGTTAGCAGCAGAGTAAAAACAAGAACAGATCACTGTTTCTTTAGCCACAGAAATGTTGGTTCCAGAAAAAAACAGCCACATTCAAATTATGACATCAGCAGCGCGGGCAATAAAGGGATGAGGAAAAATAGAGTAATACCCGCAAAGAAATTCAGGTCAAAATTCAACTGGTTTTGATAACCAAAAATAAAAAAAGTTTCGCCTCGGGTGGTCCAAGTGTCTAAGCTTCTGACTCACATGTACTGATGCATCATGATTTTATTCCAGCCTAATGCTATTTGAGCACACTTTCCTCAGTCTTTACCTAAGACATACAAACTAAATAGGACAAACATATTCAAAAAGCGTATAAGTTTAGTGAAACATTCATAATGCGTACAATTGACTTATCCAACATGCCAGTATTTGAAAATCTGACTTTTTGGGTAAACTCCCCCCGAGTGCATGCAAAACCCAAACACTGGAATTGCCCACATGTCTCTGGTCAAAGCATTCCCTTTGGGAGTAGACAGCCCTTTGGGAAGCAGCCCGGTAGTCTGTAGGTCAGTTAAATGGTGAACGACAAGCTGTTGAACCCAGGCCTGGGCGGAGAGATGTGCTGGTGAATTATTAAAGCAACAGCAGTGGCGTACTGATTGAGTTACATGGAGTCATTTGCTATGTTGACCCAATGCACAATATCTGCTCGTGTTGCAGCTGACACGCAATACTGACAGCACTGTAGTCCAGAGACTGATTCTATACCCACGGCACTTTAGTCCTGAGACTGATTCTATACCGACAGCACTGTAGTCCAGAGACTGATTCTATACCGACAGCACTGTAGTCCAGAGACTGATTCTATACCGACAGCACTGTAGTCCAGAGACTGATTCTATACCGACAGCACTGTAGTCCAGAGACTGATTCTATACCGACAGCACTGTAGTCCAGAGACTGATTCTATACCGACAGCACTGTAGTCCAGAGGCTGATTCTATACCGACAGCACTGTATTCCAGAGGCTGATTCTATACCCACAGCACTGTAGTCCAGAGGCTGATTCTATACCCACAGCACTTTAGTCCTGAGACTGATTCTATACCGACAGCACTGTAGTCCAGAGACTGAATGAAGTCATCTTGTCTGCTTAGATTTAGAAAGGAAGGAATGGTAGCAATTCATAACGCTTACCAGAGCCCTAACCACTGTCAACGGCATATCCAGCCTACTGTACACATCTATGGGTCAAAATTAATTGAACTTATCATCTCTGTTCTGTAGTTCTCATATCAAAAATAAATCTTGCTACTTTTTTTCATAAACGTTTTACTCACAGATAGTGCTGCCTTTCGTGAGCCATTGCTATAACCTAAATCCTAAAATCTCTTGTGGCATTTTCATGGTTAAAATGAAATGCAACTTTTAGCATTGGTCATGTGCGAACACTGACTGCAGCGGAAATACTTGTGTTGTTAGCTCCTAGCAGTGCAGATGTGTGTGCGTGTCACTGCTTTTGTGTGAGCGAGCGAGCGTGTGGGAGTATGAGGGGGCTTCTACATAAACCAAACTTCTGACCAAGGGCATCACACTAAACCATTCCTCCGTCAAACCCAAACATATTAACAGAAGGTTCGGCTTACTTTAAGATTTACACCACCAGATACACAACACGTTCCCTGCAGCGGTGCTGGTAGAAGCAAAGCATTTACATTTACATGGAGCTAAGGGCTATCGTCATGTCGCAAAATGTCCTTGTTTCCGTTGGAAAATAAAGGCTTGCATTTAGATCATTTAACAGTGACTCAGAAAACTTGTAGTGAGTCTCACGCTTTCCCATATGAGCTACACGGGAACTTGTAGCCAGGCCTGCACTTTAATATGATACACACTACTGCCTGCTGTTAGTGTGTGATTAGAGGCTTATCCAAGGGGCCCTGCATAAAAAGAGCATTAAGATGCATGTGATCACATGTGCTCAAGGCAGCTAACATAGCTCAGATGGATAAATAATGGTTCCTTTTTGTTTTCCTTCTTCAGATCCCTCCGGTATCTACTGTTAGTGTGCTAAATACTACTCTTAGATATGTAAATATCCAATGCCCTCAAATTGAAATATTGTTGTTGTGCTGTTTTCATTAATTCATGCTTTTCTACATATTGCAAGATTTTCCGTAAAACGCTGATCTGTGATTAACATTCTAAATTGAGACTGTTGTAGCTGTGGAGTAGAATCTCACTTTATAGCATGGCGCAACAACATTCTCAGGTACCAAAGGTTGTTAAAGTTTGAATCACACTTCTTAATGATCATGTTCTAATATTTATATACTGTTAACAATGTACTTCGAATTGGCCCTGTTCCTATGTAACTACACAGCAATAACTATATTATCGACATACCAGTTACACAGGCGTTTATTCCATGGGTGTTTTGAGTAAAGTTTATTCATTTATTTCATTTAAATAAATATGGATTTCCGTATTGTTCCAGATGAGGATAGTGTGCAAGGACGTGACCGCAGAGACACTTTACGATGTCCTTCATGACACCAGCTACCGGAGGAAATGGGACAGCAACATGATTGACACCCACGACATAGGACGGCTCACTGTCAATGCTGACGTAGGATATTACTCCTGTAAGTTAGCGTCACATTGTTTATTGATGATGAGCCTCCTGGAATCCAATCAATATTCAGGACACCAGTGTAAACTATAGCAGGGGGACAAATGGAAGGTTACTATGACTCACCTGACACTCATAGCGTGTGTGTGTGTGCGTGCATGTGTGTGTGTGTGTGTGTGTGTGTGTGTGTGTGTGTGTGTTCTCTTGGTAGAGTAAAATATTTGGAGTAGAATAAACAATGTCCGCTGCCCACTGTGCTTTGTGAGTTTTATGGCTTAACTAAATGCAACCGCAGTTCATTCTGTACAGCCACATTTAGCAGCTTGAACACATGTACAGCACTGAGACAACAGAATGGCTCTGAGCGTCCCACATTAAAGCCCAAGTAACTAGCAATCGAACCAGGCATAAAACCTGACCGAATAGATTAGGTTGTGAGGCAGTTCACTGCGGATTACACTGGCTAGAATCGCAAAAAGAATGCTACAGTGTGTGGTTACTAGGACTCATTGATACATCTTCCACTAAAAGGAAGTTATGTTTCGTAGGGAAGTGTCCGAGCCCCCTGAAGAACAGGGACTTTGTCACCATGCGATCGTGGCTGCCTCTGGGAAACGACTACCTGATTATCAACTACTCTGTCAAACATCCGGTGAGTACAGCCCAAGGGCCGTCCGCACTCATCTTCAACGGGCTGTTGACGTCTTGGTATTGATACAGATTTCCATAAGACAGACAGCTATTGCAAAATAATGGATTGTTTACTCTTAGAACACCCTCCCTATAATTACTTCAAGAGTTTAGCATGTCTCATTTGGTAAAGTAGATATGTACCGTATGCTTAATTACAATCTTCACACAAGCAAGACCGATCGTGCTGGTTTCTCTTTTCGTCGTAGTATGATGGATAGATATCATCAGTGTTGTTTGGCCAACTCAGTCAAAAAGTATTGCGAATGGTTCTTGTCCAACATAAACGGTCTGGTCAGCCACTGAATGTACCGACTTTGTTGTGGCGTGTAACTGAGGAGGTCTGGGTCAGTACAGAGAACATTGCAGTAGGTCACTGGTAATACAATCATATCAACTCCTGGGTGGTTTTATTTGCAAGTGTTAATTAATGTCAAGGAGGCAAACTCATGAATGGTCTTGTGTCTTCCAGCTATATCCGCCTAAAAAGGACTACGTTAGGGCGGTCTCCCTGCTGACTGGCTACCTAATCCAATCTAATGGAGCAAACTCATCCACTCTGTATTACCTGACCCAGGTTGATCCCAAAGGTAAGCCTTAAACTGGATATGTTTGGTACTCTACAGCTAAATAATGTGCCGTGTTTTGGAGTTTACAGGGCAGCTCTATGCTAGTCAACACTATCTGGACACAGTGAAACAGTGAAACACTGTGCTTCGGGTGCCAGAAGAACACAGCTTTGACTGTTAGTGTGTGCTACGCCATTCCAGGCCAATGAAACCCCCTTCCCACAGAGCCGGGGGACCAGTTGAAATGGGTCTTTGTGTCCATATGAACATGGTAACGAATCACACCAGATCACACACACAGGATGACACACTTTATGGAAACTGATTTGCTCAGGGACCTACAGGAGATATTTTCAAGATATTTCGCAAACTGTTTGATAGCTTCTGCTTTAACTCAATGCTTTGCTGTTCAGGGCCTGAATCGCATTTGATGCAAAACTGCATGCCGTACTTTTCATAATAAGTGTGTTCGTTTATTTTTTGCATGGGCCTTGATTAAACTTAGCTTTCCACTGGGCCAATTACAACGTTGTCTCATGCTATTATACTGTATGTAGTTGGATCAATGTATTTTAATTAGAGTTGTAATCATGACTACATGCAGTCCATATCATATTACAGCTTAACTTTAGTGAAGGTCTGCCACACACACACACACACACAATGTTGAGACAGAGTCTGGAAGCCTGGGATGGCCCTTGGAACAGTGAACCATGCACCACCACTTCAAAAAACAGACATGTTTTATGAATCTGCTGATGTCATGGTTTTTCCATACTGCTCTGAGCTACCCCATTGATAATTAATGGCTTCCGTTGGTGTTGCACTGTGTGTGTGTGTGTGTGTGTGTGTGTGTGTGTGTGTGTGTGTGTGTG
>JACXGJ010006475.1:5371-34346 GCA_016801105.1 Esox niger | reverse complement strand
TGTTTTTTCCAACTGCCGACGGTGTCGCCATTTCTCATTTCACCCGTTTTTGTGCGTACGCCTGGGTCAGAGCTTGCGTGAAGGACCGCACATTTTACCGTCAAGTTTGCTTTTTATAAATACCAACTATTGCGTAGAGAGCGGCGTACGCCTTCTTTTGTGCGTACGCAACGTTTATAAATGAGGCCCCTGGTGACTGTGGGGTCCATTTTATTACAGTGAAATCATTGTCATGTTCAAGAAACCAATCTGAAATGATTCGAGCATTGTGACATGGTGCATTATCCTGCTGGAAGTAGTCATCAGAGGATGGGTACATGGTGCCCATAAAGGGATGGACATGGTCAGAAACAATGCTTAAGTAGGCTGTGGCATTTAAACGATGCCCAAATGGCACTAAGGTGTGCCAAGAAAACATCCCCCACACCATTACACCACCACCACCAGCCTGCACAGTGCTAACAAGGCATGATGGATCCATGTTCTCATTCTGTTCACGCCAAATTCTGACTCTACCATCTGAATGTTTCAACAGAAATCGAGACCAGGCAACATTTTTCCAGTCTTCAACTGTCCAATTTTTGTGAGCCCTTGCAAATTGTAGCCTCTTTTTTCCTATTTGTAGTGGAGATGAGTGGTACCCGGTGGGGTCTTCTGCTGTTGTAGCCCATCAACCTCACAAATGCTTTGCTGCATACATCAGTTGTGACAAGTGGTTATTTCAGTCAATGTTTCTCTTCTATCAGCTTGAATCAGTCAGCCCATTCTCTTCTGACCTCTAGCATCGACAAGGCATTTTCACCCACAGGACTGCCGCATACTGGATGTTTTTCCCTTTTCACACCATTCTTTGTAAACCCTAGAAATGGTTGTGTGTGAAAATCCCAGTAACTGAGCAGATTGTGAAATACTCAGACCGGCCCGTCTGGCACCAACAACCATGCCACACTCAAAATTGCTTAAATCACCTTTCTTTTCCATTCTGACATTCAGTTTGGCATTCAGGAGATTGTCTTGACCAGGACCACACCCCTGAATGCATTGAAGCAACTGCCATGTGATTGGTTGATTAGATAATTGCATTAATGAGAAAATGAACAGGTGATCCAAATAAACCTTTTGGTGAGTATATATATATACACACACACACACACACACATACATACACATACACACACACACACACACACACACCATTCATATTTTGCAATTTCCCTGTAATCGCCAAATAAACACTGGGGTGACAATAACCATACAGATGCCACATGTGCTGGTGATTTTCACTCAAAAAAGTATTTAGTCACCCACCAATTGTGCAAGTTCTCCCACTTAAAAAGATGAGAAAGGCCTGTAATTTTCATTATAGGTACACTTCAACTATGAGAGACAAAATGAGAAAATAAATCCAGAGAATCATATTGTAGGATTTTTAATGAATTTATTGGTAAATACCTCGGTAAAATAAGTATTTAGTCACCTACAAACATGCCAGATTTCTGGCTCTCACAGACCTGTATCTTCTTCTTTAAGAGGCTCCTTTGTCCTCCACTAGTTACCTGTATTAATGGCACCTGTTTGAACTTGTTATCAGTATAAAAGACACATGTCCACAACCTCAAACAGTCACACTCCAAACTCCACTATGGCTAAGACCAAAGAGCTGTCAAGGGACACTAGAAACAAAATTGTAGACCTGCACCAGGCTGGGAAGACTGAATCTGCAATAGGTAAGCAGCTTAGTGTGAAGAAATCAACTGTGGGAGCAATTATTAAAAAAATGGAAGTCATACAAGACCACTGATAATCTCCCTCGATCCAGGGCTCCACGCAAGATCTCACCCCATGGGGTCAAAATGTATCCCAAGAACGGTGAGCCAAAAATCCCAGAACCACACGGGGGGACCTAGTGAATGACCTGCAGAGATCTGGGACCAAAGTAAAAAAGGCTATCATCAGTAACACACTACACCGCCAGGGACTCAAATCCTGCAGTGCCAGACGTGTCCCCCTGCTTAAGCCAGTACATGTCCAGAACCGTCTGAGGTTTGCTAGAGAGCATTTGGATGATCCAGAAGAGGACTGGGAGAATGTCATATGGTCAGATGAAACCAAAATAGAACTTTTTGGTAAAAACTCAACTCGTCGTGTTTGGAGGAGAAAGAATGCTGAGTTGCATCCAAAGAACACCATACCTACTGTGAAGCATGGGGGTGGAAACATCATGCTTTGGGGCTGTTTTTCTGCAAAGGGACCAGGACGACTGATCCGTGTAAAGGAAAGAATGAATGGGGCCATGTATCGTGAGATTTTGAGTGAAAACCTCCTTCCATCAGCAAGGGCATTGAAGATTAAACGTGGCTGGGTCTTTCAGCATGACAATGATCCCAAACACACCGCCCGGGCAATGAAGGAGTAGCTTCGTAAGAAGCATTTCAAGGTCCTGGAGTGGCCTAGCCAGTCACCAGAGCTCAACCCCATAGAAAATCTTTGGAGGGAGTTGAAAGTCTGTGTTGCCCAGCGACAGCCCCAAAACATCACTGCTCTAAAGGAGATTTGCATGGAAGAATGGGCCAAAATACAGCAACATTGTGTGAAGACTTACAGAAAACGTTTGACATCTGTCATTGCCAACAAAGGGTATATACCAAAGTATTGAGATTAACTTTTGTTATTGACCAAATACTTATTTCCCACCATAATTTACCAATAAATTCATTAAAAATCCTACAATGTGATTTTCTGGATTTTCTTTTCTCATTTTGTCTTTCATAGTTGAAGTGTGCATATGATGAAAACTACAGGTCTCTCTCATCTTTTTAAGTGGGAGAACTTGCACAATTGGAGGCTGACTAAATACTTTTTTGCCCCACTGTATTTCAACTGATTCTTGGTGGGGCTCCTGGCCTGTGAACCCAAACCACGGAAACTCATTCAGAATGCAGCAGAAAACTCACCTTTTCACAGAGTACTTAAAATAGTCTCACTGCCACCGCCTCTGTCTGTTGACTTGAAATAACTTTTTATGTTTCATGCTTATTTGTAAAGGCTTCTTTCCAGCACTGACTTTTGCCAAAATAATATTAATTTAGTAGAACTCACTTACTACTAAACAATGTGGTTGTTTCATCAAGGTCTTTTAAAATGTATGGACATTGAATAAAATATTATGGAGGTTAAGTCATTCTTTGGACAACAACCTTAAAGGTCGCATGGCAGCCCCCCTTTCCTACCCATGCATAGTGGACAACATTTCACCAGCACCCTCTGCAGTTGCTGTGAGTGCTGCACCCTACTCACCCTGTTTCGCTGTATCAGACACCGTGATCCACTCCAGAGATACATAATAGCCGCTTCCCTGGGACTCAGAGTCCGGCAAAAGTTCTTTCTGGATCCGGTGGAGCAGGACCTCCAGAGAGTGGACTCCAGCCTGGACATGAGATATGCTGTGGAGGATGGTGAAGGGCTCTCCCATTTCCTCACTAAAAAGGAGCTGACATGCAATACAAGTCCACTTAGTTCAAAAGCAGTTGAGGTAAACAGATGCAAACTAGGTACATCATGTATTATTAAGAATGTAATGAAAAAGAATGTCTGCAATTGATTGTAACAATCAGCATATGGCTCTGTTTACCTCCCACTTCAGACTGGAGTTTTCCCTCCTCATGCTTGTTCTAAAGAGGTAAAGTCTGCCTGCACCATCAGAGAGGGCTGCCCAGGTGGCAGATGTGAGGCTAAGAGAGGCACAGATACGCTCTTCACACATGCTGGTGTCATAGGGCATCCGAAAGACCTCTCTGGGCTTCCCCAGTGCCGTGTCCTGTCAACGCGATAGAGTAATTTAGATGAGGACCATCATGAAAACAAAAGAGCCAGAGCTGTTTAAAAAAACATGTTACATTGCATTACTGAATACTTGGTTATTTGCAAAAAGTGCATCCTACAGCATGCATTACTTCTCTACAACACATAGCGGTATTATGACTATGAAGTTCATTCTTTCAAATACTATTGAAAGCAACCATGTGTCATAATAATGACAGCACAGTTGTGGTGTGCAAAACAGAATTCAAGAAAGCACAACTTGTTGACCTTTGTCATTATTGGGCATTTTCAGTAGACAACCCGTATTAGGTTCAACTCGCATTAACTTGAAATGAGAAACGATGTAAGCAGGACCACTATCACCAGCTCTGGGCAACAAGGAGTGGAAAAACCTTACATAGTCCAACAAATAACCATTCAGATTACTAGGATGTAGTCATACCTACATCCTGGAAGGTGTCCTTTATCTATTCAATAATGGTTTACTATTGCTGAGCTCAGAAATGTGTGCTTGCTTCTCAACAACAGATTTTTGACAAACCTAATGTTTTGGCTATGTCTCTGATCGATTTATTCAAAATGTTCAGCCTTATGATGGCCTCCACTGGCATTAACTGAATATCATCCACAAACTCCAAATGTCACACCTAGAATCGTCTCTCAACCTTTTATTTGATGTCTTGTACATGAACTTACAGTGAAATTACATATACCTTGATAAGAAATTGCTGTAAAAAACGAATGACCAAAGCCTAGCAGCTTTGATGCTCCAAGCACATTTAGGAAAGCAAGACATATCATATGCACACCTTATGCATTAACAAGATACATAGGTTTGAAGGAAGATCCTTTAAAACACCATTCCAAGTGGCAACTATTCTCTACATAGTGCAATACCTCCAACCTAAAAGGCTCAGGTTCCTTTCCTTAAGAAGATTATGACTTGTCTATCAACAGAAGAGAAGCAAACTTGTAGACTTTCTCTGTCTCCCCAGAGGTTTAAGTTGACTGAACATAACATCACAGAGAGCCACCACTGTTCTCAGACGTTTACTGAAATAGGAAGATGCAGATGAGCATCAATTACACAAAGTATAGAGAAGCAGAGAGATTCAAAAGGAGTGGGCAGCAACTGGCCTTTTGTTGCCATGGTGCTCTATGGAAGTGAGTATTGAAAAAATCGTCATTAACTATTCAGATATATTTCTCCAACAACCTCTTAATGCTCTGTTCATAGAGTAAATCGGTTTGTGTATAATATGCGCTTCCTGTTCCCCCTCTGCCCATCAAATGTATACAAAGCCTTGCCAGGAGAAGTAATTAACATGTGATCATTGTAATTATAAAATAAATAACACATCTCTAATAAGATGTATTTAGATAGAATCTGCAGTAAGGGAAAAGGAAACGCTCTCTGCCCCTAGTTTTTGTTGATGAATAGAAGCAAGAAGTATCACTCAAAGTGGAACAAATAAAAACGGTATGGCTACTGCTGACCTATCGACCACGCAATGTTGTGCAAAGGAAAAACTGTGTTTGTGGTATTCAGTCATGTTTCTTTTTGTAATATTGCAGAAGAGGCAGTTTCCCCATCAAGGATTCAAGCTTTAACTAAGCCAAAAATGCTATTCAGGAAAAATAGGCATTTGATTTCAATAATATGCCTCCCCTCAAACAGGGAATGGAGCTGTTCTTTCAATAACCTAAATATACTCTCCACAGAGCTAGATGAAGCCATCTAGTAGGCATCATCTGACTTCATTACCCACTTTTAACAATATACACTGATTCACCTTCCATCTTAATCTGTCTTTGAACATACACTAAAACATATAATGACATGAAAACAAACCAAAACAGTTGTGCTTTAGTACACATTGCGTAATTGGGAAGACACAACAATTAGCCGTTATTGTTTAAAAAGTGCATTCATTAATGGGAGCCCTAAGAATGTTTTTAACAGAGGGAATTTTCTCTAACAATAACAGCTAACATTATGGATGCAAACTCAATACCAAATAGAATCAGGACTGTACAGTGTGACATATGTTGCACGTGCTGGGGAAAAAAATTGTCTGTGCCATAACTGAATTTACCACAGCACCCATGTAACACAGTTTTGCGTTTGTGTGTGTGAGACAGAGATGTTTTTGTTTGAATTGAGGGTTTGTGTGTGCGATGAATCGTGGCACATCGCAGTTCTACTTTGTGGTTGTTGTCTAACGTACATTAAATGCCTTACATAGGTATCGGGTGCCATCTGTTGGTGTAGGCCTTACAACATCAGAATTTCTACTGTGGAGCAGCATATAATTTTTTTTCTAAAGAAATATACTGATCAAGTATTTCTTTTAACTTACCAGAGTGACAGTGAAATTCAGTACTCGCCCTTTGCAGTCCACAAAGTAAACACTGTCCTCATACCAGGGGTCTATATGGAGGTAGTTGTACATGCCAAAAGCACGTACATGGTCCAGGGTGTATTGACTGTCTTTTAGTTTCACCTCTGCCACAGCTAAAGGGAGGAAGTCATGTAAAAAATTTGATAAGTATATGTTTTTGATCAGGTGCCATTGATATCTGGTCTGGGTTTTATGTTAATTTAACATTAGCAAATTAACTCCGAGTCTACTATACATGTTAACAGAACCACGAAAATTTGACTAGTAAAATAGAATGGGAGTTGAGCGAGTAACTATCCATATAAGTCACAATCTATGATAAAGTAGGCTACATGTTCTGCATTGGTGTCATTGCAACTAGCTACGACAATCGTTCAGCATAACAGTTATTCTGTTGCAACGCATGCTGTCCGTCAATCACAAGAAATTAACACGTTTGAACTGTGACGTTGTGATCTGAGCTCTTTTTTTGTCAACAAAATAATGTCATTAGCAGTAACTATATAAAGGGACAAGGCATTTGCTCACCAGCATCTAGCTCAACGTTGTAAATTGGAATGGGATCCAGGGACAGTCTGTAACTCTCAAAGCTGGGATCCAAAATATCTCTATTGATCTTCAGTGAATAGTTTGATGCCGCCATGATACAGAAAGGTTGGTTGATAAATTCAGGAAATCTAGCTTTAAAATAAAATGTATGGGAGCAGATTCACACACATGTGCTTCCTGTATGTATCAGTCGGAATATTTCACGGATGGACTGTGCGAATCGGAATCATCCGTCTGCATTTTCTCTCTCTTCGCCTCGCTCTCAACCCAATTGGAGGATCTTGGTAAATTGTTAAGTTACGTCACTCGTGACTTCTTCCAATGGGATTTAGGAAGGAGACAAGCAGGAAGGCAAGTATGAAACAAACTTATTTTAGAAATAGGGAGATGTTAATATCTTAGTCGATATTTTGCGATTGGGATTTGAGTTCATGCAGGACGAGAAAATATATTAAATGAATTAACTAATTCATTTAATAAAAGATACTGCAATGCATCTGAGGTGCCACAGCTAAAGGGAGGATAACGTGTATCCAATGGTAAACTGTATATGCGGAACCTTCGACCGTTCGTGTTTTTCGGTCGGACGTTTATTTTCTAGGGATTACGTGTTCCTACGCCGTGTTGTTTATAATTGCTGATCCGCTTTAAATTGATTGTAAGTTGTTTTTGCAAACATATAGCTATTTTTCGTGCAATTTCAGGGAACGGAATATGAACAAAGATTCACAAATGAGGGCGGCAATTAATCAGAAATTAATTGAAATGGGAGAACGAGAGCGGTAAGCAAGTGCAATTACGTTATGCTAGCTGGAAAGTCATAAACAACTCGGTAAAAATTGTATTGGACGATCATGACAACACCACTATAATATGGGTTTTATCTAAGCCAAAAATATGTTCATTGTTTTGTCGTTTGCTTTTAAGCATACACTGATTATTGTCGTTGGCTTTGTTCAGTTCCTGTTCATGTCCATTGACTTGTCGTAAACATTGGTCGTTGCTCTCTTCTGTGTAAAATTAGGCTAATACAGATAAAAAATGTAACAACGCTTTTTCCAGATTAAATTTATTTCATCTGTCCAGTTGTTTGTCGTGGAGGCCAGTTTCATAATATTGCCATAATAGTCAAGCTGCTTGCTGTAGTTGAAAAGAAATCGCCAGAAAACAGGCCTAATTTGGGGGCTTTTTTCACCTGGCTCTTCCTATCAATTCTATTGAGCGCTGTGGCACCAACTTTGCTTAAAAACGCGTTCCAAACATTCTAATTCTTGCCCATTGTTCTACGTCACAATGCCATTATAGCCCACAAAGTCTATGAACTTTCAATGCCCCGTAGGTTTGCCTCAACATTTCCTTGAACGGGCTACTAAATATCTTATTCGTTTGGGCTTTCTGCCACCTACTCATCAAAAGCAAAATCTTTTCCACTCGTGGTTAAATTTCTTCAGAGAAAGTGTCAAACCTTATTAAATCATATTTCGGTATTATTAGTCTAATATTACGTAATATTTTAGCTATTTTTTTGTTTGCCTAATGGATGACAGTTAATTTACGTTGTCATGTTTGTAGGTTCGAAATCGAGCGTATGATGCGCACATTCTTGTACTAACAAAACCGTGCGGTTAGTCATTGCTTAGCTGCTGGCTCTCGATTATAGATCTGAAGCAGTTGCTGCCGTAGATTTTGAGCCCAGCCACAGCACTCGCCAGCAGACAGTTAAAGTGAAGGTAATACAGCGACATTAGTTTTTTAGAGTTATAAATAAGGTTGTACACTTGAAAAAAAATTGCAAACCTAAAATTACTATTGTAACTAAAAACGTTTTGCAAACTTGGAATTACTTTTGTTGGTGTATAAAATGTGTATAACTGTAACTTGATATTTTTTGTAAATCAGTGGCATTTACATTTGAGTAATTTAACTATACGATTCCTGTAAAACGTAGTGCATTAATTTAGCTGAGTGCAAAAATCATCTAAAAGGTTTGTTATCCTATAAAAACAGGGGGAGGCCTAGGCTACGAGAAGCCGACTGTGCTTAGCCCTGTTATTTGTTTGAAGGTGTAAACGTGTTGCGTTCAGGATGCATTCAGTCTGAAAAAGCGATCTCTACTTGCAAACGCTGTGAAACGTTCTATCGCAGACTGATTTACAAATGAAAATTATTTTGTAATTATTTTACATTGGCAGGTGTTATTAACGAGTTGCATCATTCCAAATATCAATTTAGTTTCAATTAAGCGCATCTTTATACAACTACAAAAGTAATTATAAGTTTGACAAACGTTTTTACCGTTGGTATCGTTAGATCTGGGCGTGCGGGCCCCTGGTCTTTTATGAATAGCCCCGTATCTCTAACTGACCAATAAACATCCCCTTATCGATTAATCTATAATTCCGACAGACATTTCCCGCGTGTTCATACAAAACCCTGTACTTTCTGTCCGGGGTGGACTAAGCCCCGAACGTATTGTGATCCTAGCGAGGCATTTGGTTTTGACAATTACAAAAGTAATTCCAAGTTAGCAAATTTTTTAAAGCGTGCAATCATCTTTACAACTAAACAAACCTGTTTCGCTGTTTTACCTATGTAATACTCACCAATGGCAAGTGGGAGGAACAAGTGAGCTCAATAGGCTACACAGTAATACGATAATAATGGCAATCGGCTACAAAGCGATACGACATTTAATGTAATTTAACATTAAGATGTATTTGCAATTATATATGCTGACTGGGTGTGATGCACCTGTTGTGATGGTGGTATTGCTTAATGTTGCTTTTAAGGAGAGGTTTAGGTTCAATTTAAGCAAAAAATAGCGACATTCTGTCTTTTAGCTATAGAAAAATGTATATTTAAATGAATAACTGCAGGGCTTGCTTGTTCTAAAGGGTAAATATTTTGGCATGAGAAATTGTCAAATCAGCTACTACTAACATCAGCCGCTTAAGGCTAGTTAAACAAGATCAACCTCTCCATATTGTTTTCTATTAACTTTGGAAAATAGTCCACCTATAAAGGTAGCACAAACCGCATTGTGATTGTTGATCTACTTCTACAGGTTTATTCAAGGAAACCCCTTGCAAACTTCACTATTGGTATGCACCCTGTTTAGCTCCACCCCTAGATCGTCTTTCGGGTGTGACTCGGTTTTTATTAGCGAGCGAGCGGACGAATACTAAGCATACAGATGTAAAATGTGTTATTTAGCTAAATGTGTGCAAGGCATTCATAGAGTTGCAAATTAAATATTACTGCATAAATTCAGTGCTGGTTAACGATTGTGAATAACTGCCCGTGCTTATTATATCACCTCGTGCTTATTCATTGTCGGGCTTTGCACTATGCTGTCTGCCATTTTAGCACGGAGGTAATGCAAATGCGGTTTTTTAGGAAACAATTGACTTATAAATTCATCCTGATCTGCGCAGGTTTTTCTTTAATCATGTTGGAAAAAACCTGAAGATTTTCATTTGTTGTCCTTATGCTGCCATCTCTTGGAAATATATAGTACCTTCATTTGTAAAACGTTTTTACAATGTCACTTCAGTTTATGGACATCCTTACTAAACTGCTGATCAGTATTGTCCTATAACAACTAACCTTAGACTTCACCATTTCAGAAATACTCATTACTTTCCAAACACTAATCCCGCCTATGTTTCCCTATGGAAAAATGCTATACAACCGTATACCTCATCTACAAATACACTTACTGTAACAATACTGAATAATAATATAGTGTCAAACTGGATAACACATTTGAAATGATAGAGATGACAGCCTCTGTACAGGTTTTATACAGGTGCTGGTCATAATTAGAATATCATCAAAAAGTGAAACTTGCATAATGTATACAGTCATTCCACACAGACTGATGTATTTCAAGTGTTCATTCCTTTTAATTATGATGATTATAACTGACAACTAATGAAAACCCCAAAATCAGTATCTACATTTTTTTTTTTTTGAAATTTTGGCCAACTGAAAAGTATGAACATGAAAAGTATGAGCATGTACAGCACTCAATACTTAGTTGGGGCCCCTTTTGCCAGAATTACTGCAGAAATGCAGTGTGGCATGGAGTCGATCAGTCTGTGGCACTGCCTAGGTGTTATGAGGGCCCAGGTTGCTCTGATAGTGGCCTTCAGCTCTTCTGCATTGTTGGGTCTGGCGTATCACATCTTCTTCACAATGCCCCATAGATTTTCTATAGGGTTAAGGTCAAGTGAGTTTGCTGGCCAATTAAGAACCGGGACACCATGGTCCTTAAACCAGGTACTGGTAGCTTTGGCACTGTGTGCAGTTGCCAAGTCCTGTTGGAAAATGAAATCTGCATCTCCATAAAGATGGTCAGCAGCAGGAATCATGAAGTGTTCAAAAACTTCCTGGTAGACGGCAGCGTTGACCTTGGACCTCAGAAAACACAGTAGACCAACACCAGCAGATGACATATCACCCGAAACCATCACTGACTGTGGCAACTACACTGGACTTCAAGCAACATGGATTATGTGCCTCTCCTCTCTTCCTCCAGACTCTGGGACCTTGATTTCCAAAGGAAATGCATAATTTACTTTCATCAGAGAACATAACTTTGGACCACTCAGCAGCAGTCCAGTCTTTTTTGTCTTCAGCCCAGGCGAGACGCTTCTGACGCTGTGTCTTGTTCAAGAGTGGCTTGACACAAGGAATGCGACAGCTGAAACCCATGTCTTGCATACATTGCGTGGTGGTTCTTGAAGCACTGACTCCAGCTGCAGTCCACTCTTTGTGTGTCTCCCCCACATTTTTGAATGGGTTTTGTTTCACAATCCTCTCCTGGGTGCGGTTATCCCTATTGCTAGTACACTTTCTTCTACCATCTTTTCCTTCTCTTCGCCTCTCTATTAATGTGCTTGGACACAGCTCTGTGAACAGCCTGCCTCTTTAGCAATGACCTTTTGTTTCTTGCCCTCCTTGTTCAAGGTGTCAGTGGTCGTCTTTTGGACAGCTGTCAAGTCAGTTGTCTTCCCCATGATCGTGTAGCCTACAGAACTAGACTGAGAGTCCATTTAAAGGCCTTTGCAGGTGTTTTGAGTTAATTAGCTGATTAGAAAGTGGCACCAGGTGTCTTCAATATTGAACCTTTTCACAATATTCAAATTTTCTGAGATACTGATTTTGGGGTTTTCATTAGTTGTTAGTTTTAATCATCAAAATTGAAAGGAATGAACACTTGAAATTTATCAGTCTGTGTAGAATTTCTGTATACATTATACAAGTATCACTGTTTGAATGGAATTACTGAAATAAATCTACTTTTTGATGATATTCTAATTGTGACCAGCACCTGCACATGGGAGCAATGGGAATTAAACATGCCTTAACATACATTCAGCCAACCTGACATCTTTACTGTAACTCTTCCTCGATTCTCACGCTCCTTCGTCAAGTATGCTACTCCAGGTACAGTCAACAGCACTACGATTAATCACGTGATCGACAGAGACACCAGCAACAACCAATGTCTATAACAAATAACAAAGATGCAAGCAACAACCAATGTGAACTAGTCAATGGACATAAACAGAAAATCTGAAAAAGGCAAACAACATCAACCAGTGTATGCTGAACAGCAAATGACAAAACATAGAACATATTTTTGGCTTAGATACAATCACTTGTTTTGTATTTTTGACTTAACATGATTGATTGTTTGACCTCAGGTTAAAAGAGTTGCTGAGAGCAAAGCTGGTAGAATGTGGGTGGAAGGATCAGATGAAAGCACAATGCAAAGGTATTTTTGTATTTCACCTGCCATTCATCTGTACCAATCACCCTGCCACTAGAAGCATAAGTATGATTGTCAATTGAGATTTATATTCTATATTTGTTTGTGTTTACACAGATGTCATCAGAGAAAAAGGCTTGGAACACGTAACAGTGGAAGATCTAGTAGCAGAAATCACACCAAAAGGAAGAGGTATCGATACAGAAATTGTCTGTCACAGACTATATAAAATAATGCAATGCAAGTGAAATTTTGTAAACTAACGTTCTGTTGTTCTTTTGCATACAGCACTTGTACCAGATAGTGTGAAGAAGGAACTACTGCAGAGAATACGAGCTTTTTTAGCTCAACACTCCACCTTGTGAATGACAATTAGTCTTAATCTTTTTTTACTTAGGTTTCAAATTCAAATGCAGATTTCTTTTTCATAATTTGAGGTGCTCAAGTAATGCTATTTTCACTTTATCATGTTTTTATATATTTTGTTTGTTTATTGTAGTTTTTTGTGCAACAGTTTTAACAATAAAGCCATACTGTTGTTTTTGTCAATAACAGTCATAAGGCATAGACCAACAGGCTGGAGTACTTCTTTACATCTATTGTGTCATTAAAATATTAGCCCACTTTGCTCTAATAATGTGATGCCCAATTTGCAATCATTTGTCGCATTGCAACTCCAAACACAGTCCTCCAGAAACACAGTCCTTGGTACTGTGCCAGAATGATGCAGCTGTACTGCAATACAGTAACTTTGACCACTGTTACATTCTGTAACCTTAGATGTTACTAGAGGTTGACCATTGTTAGAATATCCAACTAAGTTATGTTTTGGGTTACTTACTAAATGGTACAGAAGGAATTCCAATGAAGTGCTTGCTGAGACTCTGGCTGAGTCGTCCGGAACTGAAGTACACACTTTCTGTGAGAGGTCTTACAATATTACTACTCACTCAAGGCATCGTAGGGCATCATCCAGCTAAAGAATGGTATTACAAAAAAGCAACAAGAGTGGTGTGCAAATGACGATGCCTAAACGGACGAGCACTGACATCAAGTCTTGTTCCAAATGTCTGTTTGGTTTTCAAAAAAAACTTAGCTCAGAAGAGTTGGTGTGAGGTACATAAAAGCCTTTCTGCAGAATTCTGTTAAGAAATGTGGCTGTTCTGTCATTACAGCATATGGTATAGGGAATCATTTATAAATTGATGGAATTATACACTGATCAGCCATAACATTATGACCACCTGCCTAATATTGTGCAGGTCCCTCTTTTGCTGCCAAAACAGCTCTGTCCCATCGAAGGCATGGACTCCACTAGACCTCTGAAGTTGTGCTGGGGTATCTTGCCCTAAAACGTTAGCTGCAGATCCTTTATGTCCTGTAAGCTGTGAGGAGGGGCCTCCATGGATCGAAACTTGACCTTGTTGGATTCCTCAAACCATTGCTGAACATTTTTGCTTTGTGGTGCATTATCCTGTTGAAAGAGGCCAATGCCATCAGGGAATATCATTGCCATGAAAGGGTGCACATCTGCAACAATGCTTAGGTAGGCGATGTGTCAAAGTAACACATGAATGGCAGGATCCAAGGTTACCCATCAAAACATTGCCTCCATCAGCGTGCCTCCTTCCCATAGTGCAACCTTCGGCCGCCCATGATCCTGTTGCCAGTTCAGTTTAGTTACCCACTTTCTTTCCTTGGACCACTTTTGATAGGTATTGACTGCTGCAGACCAAGAACACCCCACAAGAGCTCTAGTTTTGGAGAAGCTCTGACCCAGTCATCTAGCCATCACAATTTGGCCCTTGTCAAAGTCGCTCAGATCCTTACGCTTGCCGATTTTTCCTACCTCTAACATCAACTAGTTAAGGCTTACTATTACATCAAAATGAAAAAGAATGAACACTTGAAATATATCAGTCTGTGTGGAATGACTCTATACATTATGCAAGTTTCACTTTTTGAATGCAATTACAGATTTTTTTGTTGTTGATTATATTCTAATTATATGACCAGCACCTGAATATTGAAAAATATTTACATGATGATGTCATGATTTACCTTAGGGAAAATTGACAAAAATATTTCAAAATAATAATGAGCCATAGCACTCTAAAAACACGTTTGATACCTATTTGTATCAGAGGTCATCATATTAATTATTATAAGATGACCACCTCAGAGCTCTGACCTCGAAGTATTTTGACCTATTGCAAGGTGACACTGGTTTTATGTTGAAAGATTATTATATAAAAAATAAACTGAAATAATTTACTTGTGTAAGTATTCAACTTCTACGCCTTTTAATGCAATAACAGCTTTAAGTGTTTTGGTAAGCATGTACCAGCATTAAACATAGACATGGTGTGTGTTGAGGCATGGGTAGGGTAAGTTTGCGCTACACTTTAACAAAGGGGTTGGTTGCTCGCTCGCTTGCTCACTCAGTAAGAGACATTTGCTCTTAGCTGGCTCCGCATACCCAGTCTGTCAAAAAAGGCAGTGCCTCAAAACACAGAGCTCAAGCAAAGAGACTTGTCAGAGAAGCCTCAGAGGCAAACAATCACTTTGAAGGTCCTTGAGTTCTTTGAATGGGTGTGGCGTACCGGTCAACCTTATCAGGTGCTCTGCATTAAACTACCCTGTATTGAAGGGCGGAAAGAAAAAAGCTAAAAAAGTATAAATTCACATAACATGAGAGTGACCCAGGTGCAATGTGGGAAAAGGATTGTGGTCAGATTAGATCTAGAAAAGATTGAGCTTTTTAGTCAAAACTCAAAGGATTTACTAGCGTACTGGTTAGCAAAGCATACCTGCAAACTATAGGTCCTGTGTTGGGATCTCTTCACAGGCAAAGCAAAGTATGCATTATGAATTATTCCGTATAGATGAAAACTTTGCTGGTTAAAATCTTCAGTATCTACATTATAGTAAGTATGAAATATAACAGTTTACAGTTAGATCGTGACTGTTTCTGGTGGATTTTCCAAGTACGAATCCGTGCATGCAATTTGGGCCAAGATAGACAAATACATTTGCTGGCTACAACATACAGTAGTTATGTTATAGTAATCCTTAACTAAAACTGTATATGGTCATACTGCAACTTTTTCTGGCATGGAAAAGTTCATCTTCGGTCACGCTAGCAATTGCTCAATTTCTGTGAATATTCCTAGGAAGATAGGAGATACTAGTAAGCCTATTACTGGCTAATAAGCTGTTAAAACGGCCAGTAGCAAATGCCATGCAATTCATTGACGCTATAATGGAGGTACATTTTATAAGAAATGTTAGTCAGTTCAACACAATACTCAATGGCGGCCTGGGTTTTAATCTCAAGAGGGCAACACGTTGTATTGCAGGCCGGCTGAACTACGCTTGCATGCTTTCTTGTTTTTTGCTGGCTGTGCTTGGGTGGTGTAATGCAGCATCCACTTTCTGGTTATTGATCACACTTTCACAATTTCTATTATATTTCATATTTCCTAACCTATGCATGTTGTCTTATACTTCTGCAAAATGCTCTTTGGTAATCATTTGTCTTTACATAAAAAGATCAATGACCTTGCAACAGTAGGGTTGCTATCCAAAAATGCTAAAGCAACTTCTATTTAGCTGTACATAAAAATGCCAATTCCATATTTATTTATAATATAAATGATTCTTCATTATTTAGTATAGCCATTTATAAATACAGTGGCGAGAACAAGTATTTGATACACTGTTGATTTTGCAGGTGTTTCCTACTTACAAAGCATGTAGAGGTCTATACTTTTTACTATAATTACACTTCAACACAGACTTTCAACTCCCTCCAAATATTTTCTATGGGGTTGAGATCTGGTGAATGGCTAGGCCACACCAGGACCTTGAATGGCCACACCTTCTTTGCCCAGGCGGTGTGTTTGGGATCATTGTCATGCTGAAAGACCCAGCCACGTTTCATCTTCAGTGCCCTTGCTGATGGAAGGAGGTTTTCACTCAAGATCTCACGATACATGGCCCCATTCTTTCTTTCCATTACACAGATCAGTCGTCCTGGTCCCTTTGCAGAGAAACAGCCCCAAAGCATGATGTTTCCACCCCCATGCTTCACAGTAGGTATGGTGTTCTTTGGATGCAACTCAGCATTCTTTCTAATCCAAACACGACGAGTTGTATTTTGGTTTCACCTGACCATATGACATTCTCCCAATCCTCTTCTGGATCATCCAAATGCTCTCTAGCAAACCTCAGGCCTGGACATGTACTGGCTTAAGCAGGGAGACACGTCTGGCACTGCAGGATTTGAGTTCCTGGCGGCGTAGTGTGTTACTGATGTTAGCTTTTGTTACTTTTGTCCCAGCTCTCTGCAGGTTATTCACTAGGTCCCCCTGTGTGGTTCTTGGGATAATTTTGACCCCACGGGGTGAGATCTTGCGTGGAGCCCCGGATCGAGGGAGATTTTCAGTGGTCTTGTATGTCTTCCATTTTCGTATAATTGCTCCCACAATTGATTTGTTCACACCAAGCTGCTTACCTATTGCAGATTCAGTCTTCCCAGCCTGGCGCAGGTCTACAATTTTGTTTCTGGTGTCCTTTGACAGCTCTTTGGTCTTGGCCATAGTGGAGTTTGGAGTGTGACTGTTCGAGGTTGTGGACAGGTGTCTTTTATACTGATAACAAGTTCAAACAGGTATTGAGGGGAGGACAGAGGAGCCTCTTAAAGAAGAAGTTACAGGTCTGTGAGAGCCAGAAATCTTGTTTGTTTGTAGGTGGCCAAATACTTACTTTACAGAGGAATTTACCAATAAATTCATTGAAAATCCTACAATGTGATTCTCTGGATTTTTTTCCTCATTTTGTAATAGTTGAATTGTACCTATGATGGAAATTACAGGCCTCTCTAATCTTTTTAAGTGGGAGAACTTGCACAATTGGTGGCTGACTAAATACTTTTTTGCCCTACTGTATGTCATGCAATACAATGCAAAATAATTATTAGAAAATCATACAATGTGATTTTCTGGATTTTTATTTTAGATTCCATCTCTCACAGTTGAAGTGTACCTTTGATAAGACCTCTACATGCTTTGTAAATAGGAAAACTTGCAAAATCAGCAGTGTATCAAATACTTGTTGTCCCCACTGTATGTACTAAATCTATGTCCTAGCCTACACCCTGTGTGTCTGGTCATGTGCTATCATTGGCATGTTTCTGTGTTACAAATGTGTATTGCTGGTCTGAATATAGACCCTAAAGAAATGCTTTAATCACCTAATTTTGACACATGAGTAGAACACTCGGTTTTATGTTATGGTGCCAGGAAGCATAGATTGGAATATGTCCCTTGTTTATAAGAAGGGTTATTCTTTAAGACTCATCTTGTGATACTTAGGTTAGCTATCCAAATTGACAAGAATCTGAAGATCTCGTAAAACGCTGTGTGCTACTCTCTTCTCAGAAAATCCGAAAATGTCTCTTCATCTACATCTTCATCCGCATATCCATTGTTGGGTCGCGGGGGCAGCAGCTCCAGCAGGGGACTCCAAACTTCCCTTACCTGAGCTACATTTGCCAGCTCCGACTGGGGGATCCCGAGGCGTTCCCAGGCCAGTGTTGAAATATAATCTCTCCACCTAATCCTGGGCCTACCCCGAGGTCTCCTCCCGGCTGGACGTGCCTGGACCACCTCCCTAGGGAGACGTCCTGTGGGCATCCTAACCAGATGCCCGAACCACCTTAACTGGCTCCTTTCAATGCAAAGGAGCTGCGAATCTAATCCGAGTTCCTTACGGATGACTAGCTTCTCACCCTATCTCTAAGGGAGACGCCAGCCACCCTTCTGAGGAAACAAATTTCAGCCGCTTGTACCCACGATCTAGTTCTTTTGGTCATGACCCAGCCTTCATGACCATAGGTGAGGGTAGGAACGAAAATTGACCGGTATATCGAGAGCTTTACCTTTCGGCTCAGCTCTCATTTCATCACAACGGTGTGGTAAAGTGAATGCAATACCGCTCCCACTGCTCCAATTCTCTGGCCAATCTCCAGATCAAATGTCTCTAACTGGAATAGAATGAGGACTGCAAGACCAAGCAAGAGAACAAACACATTAGAGTGTCTAGTTTGAGAAAAAGGTGCCTCATTCGTCCTCAACTGGCAGCTTCATTAAATAGTAACAGCAAAACACCAGTCTCTATGTCAGCTATGAAGAGGTGACTCTGGGATGCTGGCAGAGTTGCAAAGAAAAATACATATCTCAGACTGGCCAATAAAAATAAGAGATTAAGATGGGCAAAAGAACACAGACACTGGACAGAGAAAGATTGGAAAATGTGTTATGGGCAAACATATCTATGTTTTAAGAGTTTGGATCAAAAGGCTGAGCATTTGTTGGACGCAGACCAAATGAAGAGACACTGGAGTACTTGAGTACTTGACGCATGGCTGAGGCAATTTGATTGTCTGGTGGTGGTAAAGTATGAGATTTGTACAAGGTAAAATTGATCATGACACTCCATTTTGCAATACCAGGCCATACACTGTGGATGGCAAAAGCTGTGTCCTGTCCCCCCATTCTTCTCCCGGCACACATACAGCTGCACCTTCAGTCATCACTCTGTCAAGCTCCCGAAGTTTGTGGATGACACCACCCTCATCAGACTTATTTCTGCCTAAAGGTGGGAGATTGACCATCTGATGTCCTAGTACAATCAATCAAATTTATTTTATAAAGCCCTTTTTACATCAGCAGTTGTCACAAAGTGCTTTCACAAAACATCCAGCCTTAAACCCCAGGGGTACAGATATAACTACTTGGAGCTCAATGCCCAAAAATCTGTGGAGATGATAGTGGACTTCAGGAGAAGCCCCAACTGCCCCCTCCATCGCTGTGGGTGCCTCCCCAGACAACTCTTTGGAATCCTTTCTTTTTCTAGGTACCAACATCACCCAGGATCTCTGGTGGATGCTTAACATTACCTCTCTTACAAAGAAAGCACAGCAGAGGATGTACTTCCTGCAACAACTAAAAATGTTCAACCTGCCAGTGAACTATGATAGTGGATTTCTACGCTGCCATCATAGAGTACATCCTGACCACCTCCATCACCGTCTGGTACGCTGCAGCAACTGCAAAAGACAAGGGCAGGCTGCAATGCATCATCTGTTCTGCAGAGAGGGTGATTGGCTGCAATCTGCCATCTCAACACGACCTACAAAACTCCAGGACGTGTAGGTGAGTGGCCAAACTTAGGGCTGATACCACTCACCCTGGAAATGAACTATGTAGTGATCTCCCATCTGGCAGAGGTCTGAGGTCTCTCAGGACCAAAACCTCACCACCACAAGAACAGTTTATTTTCTACAGCAGTAGGCCTCATGGAACCAAATTGATTATAGCCTGTTCCCAACATAAACACACAACCCTCAAAAAATCTATAATCCTCTCCCACATACACATACAGCCCTCAACTGGAAAAATATATTACCCCTCCCAGGTCCGGAAATATTTGGACACTGACACAATTTTAATAATTTTGACTCTGTACGCCAATGCAATGGATTTGAAATCAAACAACCGAGATGCAATTGAAGTGCAGACTTTTAGCTTTAATTCAAGGGGTTGAACAAAAATATCATATGAAATGTTTAAGAATTGCAAACATTTTCATACACTGTCCTCTTATTTCAGGGGCTCAAATGAAATTGGACAAATTAACACATCATAAATAACATTTTCATTTTTAATACTTCTTGGAATGCATGGACATCACCAAACACAGGATTTCCTCCTTTGTGATGCTTTGCCAGGCCTTTACTGCAACTGTCTTCAGTTGTTTGTACATGGGTCTTAAGTTTTGTCATCAGCAAGTGAAATGCATACTCAATCAATTTGAGATCAAGTGATTAACTCTGCCATTGCAGAATATTCCACTTCTTTGCCTTAAAAAACTCCTGGTTTCTTTCACAGTATGTTTTGACTCATTGTCAATCTGTAAAGTGAAGCACGTTCCAATCAACTTGGCTGAATTTGGCTGAACCCTGAGCAGACAATATATCCCTATCCACTTCAAAATTCATCCGGCTGCTTCTGTCTTCTGTCACATCATCAATAAATGCTAGTAGCCCAGTGCCATTGAAAGCCATGCATGCCCATGCCATCACACTGCCTCCACCGTGTTTTACAGATTATGTGGTATGCTCCGGATCATGAGCCGATCCAAGCCTTCGCCACACTTTTTCATTCCCATCATTCTGGTACCGCTTGATCTTAGTTTCATCTGTCCAAAAAATGCTGTTCCAGAACTGGGCTGTCTTTTGTAGGTGTTTTTTGGCAAAGTATAATCTGGTTTTTCTATTCTTGAGGTTTATTTTGCACCTTGTGATGAACCCTCTGTATTTGCTCTCTTGAAGTCTTCTCTCCATGGTAAACTTAGCTAATGATATGCCTACCTTATGGAGCGTGTTCTTCACTTGGCTTGATGTTGTGGAGTTTTTCTTTACCAATATAAGGATCCTATGATCATCCACCACTCTTGTCGTCCATGGACAAGTTCACCAGAGTTCACCTCCTAATGTTCCTACTATCTCTCTGATGAAGAGAGACAACAGCATCCAAATGTGAATGCCACCTGGTATCAACTCCAGACATTTGACCTACTTAATTGATGAAGAAATAACAAAGGCATAGCCCAAGCCTGTCCATGATGCAGCTTTTGAGTCAATTGTCCAATAACTTTTGTCCCTCGAAAAAGAAGGGATATTAAAGAGCTTTAATTCCTAAACCTTTCCTCCAATTTGGATGTTATACCCTCAAATAAAAAATAAGAGACCACACTTTAAGCCAATATTTATTATTTAACTGGAACTTGAATATACTTTGGTAAAAAGCTAATATAACAAAACTTGTATCCATTTATTTCAGGACCTAACTGATGATACCTAAATATTTAACAACATTTTTAACAGGAATGCCTTCCATGACTGCATTGGTATTATCATGTAAACATGACAATTGAGAAATCCTGACCTTACCAAATGTAGATAACACATAAATATCTTCTGCTGAGTGAATTTCCAGAAACAAAAGTATAACAACTATTAAGAAAAAAAGATAATCCATCCACCTCACAGGTGTGGCATATCAAGATGCTGATCAGACAGCATGAGTATTGCACAGGTGTGTCTTAGGCTGGCCACAATAAAAGGCCACTCAAATATTTGCAGTATCACTGTATTGGGGAGTCCGAAAACCAGTCAGTATCTGGTGTGACCACCACTTGCCTCACTCAGTGTAACACATCTCCTTCGCATAGAGTTGATCATGTTGTTGATTGTGGCCTGTGGAATGTTGGTCCACTCCTCTTAAATGGCTGTGCGAAGTTGCTGAATATTTGCAGGACCCGAAACACACTGTTGTATATGCCGATCCAGAGCATCCCAAACATGTTCAATGGGTGACATGTCAGGTGAGTATGCTGGCCATGCAAGAACTGGAATGTTTTCAGCTTCCTGGAATTGGGTACAGTTCCTTGCATAATTGAGATGTGCATTATCATGCTGCAACATCAGGTGATGGTCGTGGATGAATGGCGCAACAATGGGCCACAGGATCTCATCACGGTATCTCTGTGCATTCAAAATGCCATTAATAAAATGCACCTGTGTTTGTTGTCCATAACACACACCTGCCCAAACCATAACCCCTCCACCACCATAGGCCACTTGATCCACAACGTTGACATCAGAAAATCGTTTACCCACACAACGCCATCTGCCATGTACAGTGAAAGCCGGGACTCATTCATGAAGAGAACACCTCTCCAATGTGCCAGACGCCATCAAATGTGAGCATTTGCCCAATCAAGTTGGTTACAACGACCAACTGCAATCAGGTCGAGACCCCAATGAGGACAACGAGCAGATGAGCTTCCCTGAGACAGTTCCAGAAAGTTTATGCAGAAATTCTTTGGTTATGCCAACCCGATTGTTGTAGCAGCTGTCCGGGTGGCTGGTCTCAGACGATCTTGGAGGTGAAGATGCTGGATGTGGACGTCCTGGGCTGATGTGGTTACATGTGGTCTGCAGTTGTGAGGCCGGTTGAATGTACTGCCAAATTCTCTTTGAAACGCCTTTGGAGATGGCTTATGGTAGAGAAATGATCATTAAATTCACAGGCTACAGCTCTGGAGGACATTCTTGCAGTCAGCATGCCAATTGCACGCTCCCTCAAAATCTGCGATATCTTTGTGCTGGCATTGTGCTGTGTGATGGAACTACACATTTTTGAGTGGTCTTTGTTATGGAAATTCTTCATACCAAGGTTAATTTGGTATCAAGAGGACGGATTGTTATGGAGATTCTTGAACTAATGTACATTTGAGACATGTTTGCATATCTATTACCTGGTATGTAACTCTGATCTTTGGTCTTGACACATAAGATATGTGGATGATTAGGAACTCTGAAAAAGGGTATCTATCCTTTGTTCCGTAGGAATGTAGGAGAGGGGGATCTGTTATTTGCATCATTGACTAGTATCAGCAGATCATAGGGTTAATCATTAACATGCCCATCTGTATAACTCATCAGGGCATCTATTGTCTGTCATCAGGGTAAAAGAGGTTACCCATGTGGGGGAGGACAGCCTGCACTTTGGGAAATAATAGAACAAAGAATGTGTTTTATTGACATAGGACAGCTGGGTAGCATCTTACCACACCCCTTTGTAATAAGTGTAATAAGTACTGTCTGTCCCAAAATACTGTCTAAAACGACCAAGAGAGGCTCATGCATGCTTTTATCTCTAGTAGGGTTGACTGCTGTAATAGCCTCTTAACTGGACTCCCCAAAAAGACAGTAAAACAGCTGCAGCTCATTCAGAATGCAGCTTCTAGAATGTTAAACAGGAGCAAGAGGACAGAGCCCATCACTCCGGTTTTTAAATATTTGCATTGGCTTCCGGTCAGTTACAGAATAGACTTTAAAGTGATGCTTCTAGTTTATAAATCTCTGAATGGTTTAGGACCTGAATACATTTCTGATATGTTTGAACAATATAAACCGAGCAGGGCTCTTAGATCCATGAACTCAGGTCAGCTAGTAGAGCCCAGAGTCCAAACTAAACATGGAGAAGCTGCGTTTAGCAGTCATGCTGTACACAACTGGAATAAACTACCACAAGATCTTAGACATTCACCAAACATGTCCATTTTTAAATGCAGGCTAAAAACACTTCTCTTCACGTGCTTATGACTGAGCTCTTAAACTTAACCACACAGTGAGCCTTTTAGCTTCCTATGTTTTTTTACAGCACTGTTTAGTATTACAGCTTTTATGGCTTCCTATGTTTTTCTATTCTATTTCTATTTTATTATTAAAAGTTTTATTATTATGCTGTATTTTATATTTCTCTTCTTGATTTATTTTGTTATTAAATGTATATCTTGCTATGTTTTACCAATTATAATGCCAGCTATCAGAGAAATAACCTCTGTGCAAATGTAATCTGCTGATGATGAATCTGACTGTTTTGATTCTATTGCATTATTTCTATTTTCACTGTAAAACACATTGAATTGCTTCTATGTATGAATTGTGCTATATAAATAAACCTGCTTGCTTGCTTGCTTGTTCATGAATTTTCTTCAGAGGCTCCTCGAATGATTATTTTGTAAGCTTTTGACGCATCTCTCTATTTGCAAATAAACTTGTAATTGTGCCAAGAACATGTTGTCTCTGTAATTTAATTCAATCGATATACACTGCTTTAAGAATGTATATCGATGGAATTACCATCACACCTTTTATTGTGGCCAGCCTACGGCACACCTGTGCAATACTTGATATGCCACACCTGTGAGGTGGATTTAGAGTATGGATTTGTAAAAAAAACGGGTCAAAATAACCCCAAAAACTCATTGTTTTCAGACCTCAAATAATGCAAAGAAAACACATTTATATTCATATTTCAACAACAAAACACTAATGTTTCACCTTAGATTCAGAAATCAATATTTGATGGAATAACCTAGATTTATTTAGCATGTCTTGGCATGCTATTCACCAATCTGTCATCAGCGTGAGTTGTGGGGGATAATTCTATAAAATGCATAAATAACCTTATACTTATGAAAATATTAATGTGCAATGTATAATCATGTAGTTTTATTAGAAACATAGTAATGTGGAATCCACACTCACAGTAAATTGCTTCTGAGATAGGACGAATTACACATACAGATAATGTTTATGTTCATCATAATATATGTGTCTTATGCTGAGAGATAGTCATGAGCAGGCAATTACCTTGAGCCCAGAGAGGGGCATTTCTATAGTTTACTGCCTTTGTATCCACTGTTGGGGGGTCCAGAGTGTTGCCCATGAGCTGGTCATAAAGTGTACTCTGTGATAAGGATGACCTGAGTGTGGCCCATGAGCTTAACGTAACACTTACTTTGTGGACAATGATGGACATGACCCAAGTATGAACCATAAGGAGGATGTGAATTACTGTCACAAATTACGAGCATTCAGGGAGGTAGAAGATAAGAAGCGCACCCCACTCAGGGGGGTTGCCAACTAGACAAAGTCAGATGGCGTAATGTGTGAAAGTTCTGTATAAAAGCCATGGTCCGGACTTAGAACATTAGGGGTGTATCTGCAGAAGGACCTGGCTTTAATGTCCGTCATTATTGTATGATTTTCATTAAAGTCTATTGGATTCACAAAGTGTTGAGTTGAAGTGCATTTGTTTTTAGTGAAGAGTGGTTGATTTTCCACAACAGAGTATTGTTAGAAATCAGCCGTCCCATATAGTTCTTGTAATAATGATCGCGTACCCTGCTGTCCAGGGAAAGAGTAGATCATTTGTTTATTGAAAGGTGTGTTCTTAGTCTTAGTCCAGAGACTCCACAGAAGATGTTAAAGCTTCCCTGTTGTGATGGGAAGTGCTTACTAGACTGAATAGTAAGTGACACATGTAAAATCCTAATATAGGCCACTATTTAGAGCAAAGCCTCGGTATTCACCTAGAAGTTCTTATTATTTGGACAGCAAATTGATGCGTATTTGTAGAAATAATTTAAATATTTTAAGTAAGGGGAAGTAATGAAAATGAGGTCTTTAAATGAAAAACAACGTGGTAAAAATGAGGACTGCAGCCTTATATGTTGTAATGGAGAAAATAGCTGAAGACATCAAAAAGATAATAAAAAGTTGAAAGTAGGAAAAACATTTTAACACTCAAAGCCCATTGGAAAAGATACCATATTTTAACAGACCCACCGATTAATAATCATCTGTTGCATGCTGAGCTGTTCACTAGCATACATGGGTACATCTAACCCTAATGATGAATTGGAAATTGGTACAATTATGATTTTAAAATCTGGTAATATAATCTCATGTTTTTCTTACAAATGGGTAAAATATTGTGTTTTCTCTTTCCTTATATATTGTATAAGTGGTAGAATGAAGAATCCACATGGTGCTAGTTAAGGAGATACACTGTGTCCCATGAGGACTGAAAAGTTTCCACCAAGTTGGAATGTGTGTCTATGCCTCATCTCAGGACGACAGATGAGAGGAAAACAATACACAGAGGGAAATTAAATTGAAATTAAGTAAAACACATAGCTTTGCATGTGCACTGAATTTGTTTCTAATATGTTACAATTTGGTTATAGACAAAGGATTGAGATTACAGTCTCAGGTGAAATTATGACAAAAAGGGTGAAAAACAGCTAAAGTGTGTTTATTCCCCATAAAATTAGATGTTGTATCTTAAATGCTGAATTGAGTTTGGTTAAATAATATATGATAACTGGGATAAAACAGACATCTGATACTTGTTTATGGAGAATTCTAAAATGGTAAATTGACTAATGAACAAATAGGGTATTGATGTAACATTGTTTAAGGCCTACATTGAGTGTCCTTTGGATAATTTATTGCACGTTGATTTTAGTGGCATCATACATCCTTTTTGAGAAATCCAACATATCTTGCTACAGAGACAGTCTGAGGAACATGTCAGATTTTTTATGTGTGGAAACTTAAATTTCATATACATTTTAAACAAAAGATTTGGCCTTTTTAATGGCTCACCATATGTGGAGGAAGTCAAGGGCTCCAGGAATGGGGCTGACCCTTAAGATGACCCCAAGTGATCTGACCCTGGCATCATTCTGCCATGTGAGTGGTCAGGGAGATTTGGAACAGATTCGACCAGTTTTGTTGTAGAGATCCTTCTAGAACATGTTTCTGGTACTCACACTCTCAGTTGTCTGTGTCCAGTCAGTGACGTGATGTATCATCAGAAAAAGGGTTGTGATGTTCCCGATCTGTTGAAAGTGTAACTGCAAAACAATGATTTGTATGGTTCAACAGTCCATCGGACTTTCATCCTCTGGGTATTTTCCCGTCAACTCCCAAAAACGAAGTCAGTAGATCAGTCCGGAAAACTTGTGGATCTTAGATGTTACATCATTAAGGTGAAGCTTACACCCTATTCAGACAAATTTCCAGAAAAGTCTATGTCAAAGTTCCTTTCCCATCCAGAACTGGGTTGTTTGATGTTTCATTCAATGTGCTATATTTATGCCCGATAGCAAATGGCATTGGAATGAGATTCCATTGTCCGATCAAACTTGACTGCTTAGCCAAATCAAAACATTTGTAGATCTATGCTGTTCTACCATTAAAATGTTAGACCTTACATCAAACAGTTTCCAAATAAACAAATGACAAATAAATCCTAAAAATGGGAGATGTAAAACAGCAAATTCCAATGCTCCATTATAATTAATAATGCAAACAGAAAAATATATAATTTTCATGTAACTCCTTGTAAGTATCAATTTGATTTGTTTTGAGCCCGAAGCTCAACTTTTTCTAATCATAATCAGTTATCATATCATACATCCCCTTGCATTCACTTTCATTAAGTCAATGGAAAGTGACACCATGAGTAAAAGCAGAATCACGGCGAATAAGGCCACAGGAGGCGTCATCCTGAACCCGCACTGGCCATAATTTCGTGACAGACATGAAAAATAGAGAATTGGTAACAGGGATGGATCTGCAATCCATTCGATATGGAGCTGCATACTGTATATTAATCAAAACAACAAAGTATATTTTTTTTAACACAAAACATTCACTAACACAATCAAAGACATCAAATGGTCAATATGGTCACTTGTGTGAAGGAATTATATACTATGTAACCCATTAACAAATGTGTCTAACATAGCTAAACAGCTCTCAAATTCTTTAAATGGCTATCATGCATTTATAAATGCCTGTAGTGTCTTGGCATAGGCATAGGCAGCTTATCCGCTAGTGGGCAAACCAAAAAATTGGTTTGCCCACTAGCGGATAAGCTGCGCAACAACATTTTAGGAGAAAACCTCCAGTCCACTTCCAGTGGTATACCAACTTCAACCACCAGGGTGATTATATTAGCATGTCCACAGCAACACAATTTAGCAGTTTTACAGGCAACTACTTTGTGGCAAAAACATAATGTCTTGATTAACCTTCTACATTTAAATAAAGTTCTCCAACTTTTATTCCAAATAGTGGCAGTCAGCCAAACCCTAAATCACAACATTTGTGCATTTTCTTTGACCATGTCTGTGGTTCTATTTACAAAAATGACTATCATCAACAATGGGGGATGACTTTTGGTCCCTACCCTAACTGCAGTTGGTTTCAAAACCATACATTTCAACATTAAAGCTATTACCTAATGTTTGATTATCCTAAAACTGAATAAGCTGGTGTTGGTGAAATTTCCACAGTTGAGACCAGTCTGAACACTCAATTTTAACCCTTAGTAACAGGCTACACTGAATCAATGGGAAATGTTGTTTGGCTTCACACTTTATTTCTAGATGAATCATCAATAGCGAGATGAGAGGAGAATCCACTGGAATCCACCTGAAGGAATCCACATACTACAGGTCAGAGTCCCATGGACCAGTTGACCTGAAAGGTCACATCACAGTGGAAGTCACTGTTGTGGTTTAAATCTTGAATTAGTGAAGTGTTGGAAATTCACTACTCCACTACACACCTTATGATGGAAATTTCATCGATAGACACTCAAAGGAGTAAGATAGAGACAAAATTCTCTTGGCACAATTAGCAGTTTATTTTCAAATAGAGAGACGCGTCAAATGCTTACCGAATAATCATTCGAGGAGTCTCTAAAGTAAATTACATGTACAGCTCGTATTTACAACAGTCAAAGGGGTGTGGTATAATGCTGCACCTCTGTGCTAACTCAATAGAATACATTCCTTTTGTTCTATTACCACCTAGGCCTGACACAAAGGGCATACTGTCCTTCTCCACATGGGTAACCTCTTCAACTCAGTTAGGGCTTACAGCATCCTGCCATATTGTTCCCTGTTGTGTTTACCTAAAGGGACAACTGCC
>JACXGJ010006474.1:8687-34306 GCA_016801105.1 Esox niger | reverse complement strand
CTCATTGCACCTGTTGTCTCGTTTAGCGCACCTGATCATCATTTAGTCATTCCCCTCAGTATATATGTTCCCTCTGCTCCCTTTGTCTTTGTGTGTTATTGTCTCTACTCAGAGCAAATGTCAGCTCCATTAAAACCATTTAACATACCAGCTCCGCAGTCCGCTCCATGTCTTCAGCCTTCCGTAAAGCCTGACATCAGAACCATAACCAGCCTGTTTACCATTGGTCTGTTTACTGTAGTCTGTTCTCAGTAGTCTGGTGGTCATGGAGAGGCTTCCGGAAACATCTGTAAATATGATATTCGATCTTTCTGGTACAAAAATAGCTTGTAAATCAAATTCAACCAGTGCAAAACTTCTGCAGTAGCCTGGAAACTAATGAACTGCTGTTCAGGAAATATTCTTCATGGGTTCCTTGTTTCAGATCAACCCAGAAACACTACAGGTTTAAAACAACCCAGCTGTGAAAATGTACCGATCTGTTCCAGAAGGTTCTGTTATACTGTATATCTGAACAAACTGTATTGTAAGGTTTTATTATACATCTGAACATAGTGTCTCGTGAAGTTATATCATCTTTCAGGACACGAAATATTTCCTCAGTGGTCATGTTGGCATACAAGACTCCCTTTAATATGTTCCGTTTTACAATGCCAGCATCAAATGCAAACACTGACCTTGTCCTGGTCAAAAACAAACACATTCCCAACAAATTATCCATTTAAAGTTGATCTGGACCAGGCATTGTCATGGGCGTAGGAAAATGTCTGCAGATAGTTTCTCTGTGTGTTCCTCATGGCCAACTCTATGAGGTTCACACAATTATATTTTTACAATTATTGTATGGCAAAACGCCTTTACTTCAGATGTCCAATTAAGTTACAGGGTAATCTATAATATAAGTTACAGGATATGAGCAGTCGTCCAGCCATCCATGTCCTTGTGATCTCTCATCCAGACCCTTTTTTCTGAAAAAACTAGCTAGGTAATTACAAGATAATTACTGCTTCTAGAGTGAAATGGTAATTAATCAGATAGAGGGTACATAAAAAGCTAATTAATAAGAACTTATAGTGTCATTTCCCACTGCTTTAACACTGGCGCACATTTATTGATATATAAAATATATCATTGATGTACCTCGTTTGTTTCAGGCAAGTATACCCGAGAGGCTACTGGTAGACTAGGGCGTGTCCCAAACTGCACCCTACAGGACCCCATGTGTCCCTGGTCTAAAATAGTGCACTGTATAAAGAAGACGGCAGCATTAGGGACTCATTCTTAATTAAATGAAAACTTGTCTTTAATTACCACTCATTAATAAATCTTGCATGATTACATTTCTTCCCTGATTTCAGTAGCAATTATGGTCATATAAATGATCCGATGACGTCATGAACAGGGAAATGTGCAACCCTTCAGAAACATGCCAGTTATAATGTAATGTTGGCTTGTGGATGGTTTCACAGACTGCATTTGGATGGGAGTAACTCAAGCTTCTGTCACTATTACATTCAACTGTGAAATAATGTACCAGGTCATCGTTTGTCCTTCCCATGTTCCACATTGTCTACATGGCCCTGATTACAGGGTGTTCTATTAAGGATATCTCCATCAGGATACAGCTGTTTCCATTACATTCAGCTAGTCTGCCACAGACCAGAGCAACCCCAAAGTGTTGAAACTCATTCCATACACAGTCCCTTTCTTCAGCCCAGAGGTCAGCCGTGATCCAATTAGGATGTGATTTGAAACACGGGTGATCTCAACTGACCTGATTTAGGGTTATCGGCTGTGACTCATTCACACGATCCATCCCTCACTCGTCGTTCTAAATGAACCGAGACGTCCCAGGATGCTAAACGGACATCCTGAGTCTCTGTGGTGACTACATATCCCATGACACGTACGCCCAGGTGTAGCAGGTGTGGAAGCAGTGTCCAGGGGTCCGAAGTGGGAGGGGAAAGGGGAGTCTCCTAGCTACACTGCACATCTGGCCCTTATATTATAAAGGCCAACTAAATCATCACCAGCTCTTAATTGGATGATTCCTCATGACTCCACCCTGGACCATTAAGTTTAAGTACAGCAGGTGCTAAATATATGCAATCAATAATGTATGTAAGTTGCTCTGTATAAGACCATAAGCTAAATGACAAAAAATGCAAAATGTCAATTTAAGTAATTTTATCACATATTCCTTTTAATAGCACAGGACTATTAGTTAAAATGACAGTGAAGGGAAATCTGCTGTGCTTCAGAACAGAACAGAATGATACCTTCTAGAATGTCTGGTTGCCACTGTAACAAAGAACCCAATTAGGTGAATGGAACACAACACAATCACTAAGAAACCGACACAGGCGGGGGGGGGGGCAGCCCATTTCCTATATAATGCAACAGTTCTGACCAGGCACCCACAAAATGCAGGGCACTAAATAGGGGACAGGGTGAAATTGGGGAGGCACAGGAGACAGACAGAGAGCGGTAATCAGACAGGAAGGAAGGTAGCTAGCCACGGTCACCTGAAGGAAGTGGAATTGACGGAACAAATAAGGATTGATTTTGGCTCTGTTTCTAGTTGACACAACACGCTCTTCAATCAGTGGTCCCACCAATCAGCGCTGAAAAGATGCTCTCATACACAAGTAGCTTGTTCTCTGTTACAGGGGTCGAGGGGCGAGACTGGCTTCAGAGCAACGACCGGGGCTCCGTGTGAAACACCAACCCAGTCCCTAATTGCCAACCTTGTTTTCCAGGCCCACAGGGCTTCATAGTGAACTATGCAATGACATTCCAAAGGAATGAGAGCTGGGCGGCCTTTCCCCTTGGCAGGGGGGCGAATGCACTGACCTGGAGAATGAAGGGGAAGGGCTGCCGGCCAGGCTGTCTGCTGGTCTGAGCTCTTACCTTGACATGCCGGGACAGGTGAGTCCCAGGCATAATAGCCGTAGGTCATCTTCTTACAGGCGGCCATGCCCTTTCCAATGAGCCTGTAGCCCCGATCGCATCCCCAGCGCACCACGCTGTTCAGGTGGCCGCCCGTCTGGCTCACGACGAAGCCATGCTGGGGGGAGTCCGGAGTGCTGCAGTACATGGCTGAGGGAGGGTGGGGCAGGAGGTGAACAACAATTAGAAGAGCACGCCTCCGAGCAAACGTTGCTGTAGCACTTGTTCCCGGAGACGCATATATGAAAGATAAATACGATTTATGGGATAATGAGCGAGATGGCCTGAGGGAAGTCAAGTGTCGGCCGCATGGCTGTACGCAAAGCTGAACACACGGCTGTGGACACCAAGCAGAACCAGAACCGGTCCCTTAAAAAACGGCGACAGCCACATTGCAAAAAACCATTATCCCCGGCCCGTAGGCACACATTCAATTTCCTTACGCACAGAAAAAAGGGAAAAGCGTCAGCGTCTGTGCCCTGATATCGCCAACGGTTATTAGTTTCTGGGGCTGCCCCCCATCCTCTAACACTTGATTAAGTCCACAAAAACGTGTTTAATTCAATCACATGCGTTGGCCAATCAGAGGGCCCTGTCTGCAGAGAGGAATTTAACTGTCGCTTCAGAAACTCCATCTGTCTGCCACGATTGCACGTCTCCGGCTTGAGTCCTAAACGGCCCAGTGCCTATGTAGTGTGACAACGCGGTCGGCCAGCGCCCATGCATCCTGCATCTAAAGTAGGGCACAATCTAGCAGCATGGGCTGCCAATGTGGACGCAGCCCTGCTGCTGTACTTAAGAGGACAGAAGATACAGATATTTGGGTTAAACCTTCTGTGGTGAATTGGATGCTTATGTTTTTTAAAAGATTCAACCTGCTGTCCCGATACCAATCTAGATCAGTTTCTCCGCTTCTCGCCGTCTCTCTCTGTTGTCTCAAAGTGTTGCGCTCACTGTCTCTCTCTTGCACTCAGGGTGTTCCTCCCGATTTCTCTCTCTGTTATTCTGTCTTTATCAGTATCCCTCTCGCTCTCTCCACCAGGTAGAAACTTTTTTTCACACAACATATGATAATTCATTTTGTATCTGTTAGAAAGTCCTTTGCAGGTCATACAGCATGTCACCACACCAACTGGGGATCATGTGATTAAAACACTGGGTTGTGAGAGAACAGTTTGGTACGATGATCTGAGGTTACGTGAGTGAGGGAACAGATTGGTACGGAGAACCGAGGTTATGCGAGTGAGGGATCAGATTGGTACGGAGAACCGAGGTTAGGTGAGTGAGGGAACAGTTTGGTACAGAGAACCGAGGTTACGTGAGTGAACAGATTGGTACGGAGAACCGAGGTTACGTGAATGAACAGATTGGTACGGAGAACCGAGGTTACGTGAGTGGACAGATTGGTACGGAGAATCGAGGTACTGTGAATGAGGGAACAGATTGGTACGGAGAACCGAGGTTACGTGAGTAACAGTTTCTGTTTCTCGCGACAAACATGGTTTTAACTTTTTGATGGCTGACTCTACAGAATACTATCACACCAGTCCTGGAGGACACGACAGACAGGAAGACAGGAACTGAAAGGACAGGACCAATATATCAGACCAGGGAAGAAAGAACATCATAAATGATCATGCTCTTTTTTAACAGAATTGCACTCCTTCCAGTTTAAACTATAAAACTCTGTAAAAGCTCCAATTAACAACTAAGAAAGCAAGCATTAGTTGTAAAATACATCACTTTTTGATTTGGATGGAGATGTTTTAAAAATTCTATATGGGGTCACAGGCCCAAAACAAACGTGAAACTGATATATACACATGTACAGCCGGACAAACATAACAAACATAGCACTGGGACAAAACAAAACATAATAGACAATTACTAAACAGATAGCACAACACAATATATTCTGTATGCAACTAATGAACAACATTTACACATTATATACTGCTGAACAACAAAGACACACAGATTAGTGAGAATGGTGATGGTAAATACATTTCTCTATGCTTAGAGATTAGAGGGGAAACTTGCAGGACTGTTCACTACAAGGAATTATCAGGGAGAACTACGGGCCATTTTGTTAAAAGGAATTAGTTGGATTTATTTTCAGGGAATTAGTAGAGAATTCTACAAACCAGTTTGTCTCAAGGAATACATAGGACATTTTACGTACCCATTTGTTTTAGGGATTTAGTAGTTTGTTTTATGCACTTATTATTATTAAGTTTACAAACAAGTTCATTTTAGAGAAATAGTAGATTTCTACAAACCATTCTGTTTAAGGGATTAGAGGGAGTAGAGAATCCCTCAAGCCAAATTGTTTTCATCAGTTGAGTCCATTGATTGACTGAGACCACAAATCAGTCCATTTTAACACACCGGATTTGCCCTCCATGCCCCTATTCCTAATGGACTTTACGCAAAACCCCAGAATTAGACCGTTTGAACGGATAGTCCAGTGGGACTGACGTCAGTGGCGCTGGACTATCACACCATCTCCATTATGGAATTACCGGTACTGGTGGTGGAGGTGTGTTGGTTATGTATGGAGACATGCCGTTTTGAAGGAAAGTCTTTATTAACAGGATACATACTTTGATACTCACCCACATATCTGATGTGGAAGCCCTTCCTGTTGGTCCCGTGGTCGGAGGACCAGCGCAGCAGCAACTGGTGACCTGTGGTGGTGAGGTTAAAGGGCGTGGCAATGTCCCCGCTAAGCGATGCCAGACTCTGGCTGTAAATGTTAGGTCCTGTCAGGTGAGAGACAGAAAGACAAGGAAAGACAAAATGGGAGTGTAAGAGAAACTGGACGAATACAAAAAATACACATTTGCCCCTGTCCAGGAAACAACCCACCTACTCTTCCTTAAGGCCAAATAAACATCAAAACACAACACAATGTACTGAAAAAAACATTGCAAGAAAATATATACTGCCAACTGTGTATGCACTAAAAACACATAGTAATAATTAGAAGTTGAGTACAATCAAAAGTGTTGTGTGGTTTTAAATTGGTAGGTCTTGAATTTTAATGCAGAGTATGATTACCAAGACTCTTTAAGGGCCTGATTCTTAAGAAATATTCAGTAAGAGCATAGTTCATTAGATGAATTCAGAGTATGATTCCTAAGACTTAGATTCATTCAGGGCATGACATATTGGCTACATTCAGGGTATTATTTGTTAGATTCCTTTCAGAGCATGATTCGTTCAGAACATGATCCATCGGATTTGTTTGACCACGCTGTGGTTGAGTGTAAGTACTCACTTACCATAGTGAACAACTACACTTCATGGCCAAGAACTCAATGTGGAGCTGATTCCATTTGACAATTGCTGTAAAGTACAGTTCGCTCAGGTAAAATAGTCAGGCATATAGGCGATTAGTCTAAGGGTGCTTTGAAAGGTGACTGGACTGACATTTGAAATAAGAAGGGCCTTTGGAAGGATGCTTGAAAGGCAACGTCGAAGTTGAAAGAAAAAACCTGAGAAAGGCATAAAATGGAATATGTCGGTCTGGTGTTTCAGCTTTGAACAACTGGAGAACACAAACATCATGGCCAGACCCAACAATGTATAATCATCAGACAATGGGAGTTAAAAGTTGGGCTGCCAGTGTTTTTCCGCTCTCTTGCCAAATCCTCACAGAATTGTCTTGCCAAACAGTTGTGGTGTTACAATGAGGTGTATTGAAAAGATACTTACCGTCAAGCACTTAGGCTGAAAAAACATTCTACTCAAAGTGGACAGACATTATGGAAAGTGGGTACCACAGCAAGTGATTTTGTGCTGTGCTACCAGCTTAATCATAATCAATGTCCCATTGATATATATATATATATGTGTGTGCGTGATCGTGTGTGTGTGTGTATATATATATATATATATATACACCAAGTTAATCTGAATCATTAGGAAGTTTTAACTGAGCACTCATCACTTCCTTTTTCAGGTGGTGACACCCATGCTAAACTCCCATATATATCAACATGGAATGGTCACAAATTACATTAGACTGATGACTTTCATTAATTAGGCAAAAGCTAAAAACGATAGCTCCAGAAGTTTCCAAAACTACAATTAGACACCACCTAATTGTAGTTTGCTAAACGTCAGTGGAACCGGTGCAGGGTTCTAAAGTCATATGAGATAAATAACACCTGGCCTCAAACACCGTTAAAGGAGGATGGTCATGCAGAAACAACCTACTCCGTATTCTACCAAAGGCACAACCAGAACCTGGTTAGGACATTTGTTATCCTGCTCTGTCAAGTACATCACCAGGAGATATTCGACCAGACTGCCTACCTCCACTTGATAACCGGTGTAGATGCTAACGAATGTCATTAGCGATTAGTTGGGTCTACACGAGACACAGCAAAAATGCACATTTTCAAAGATGGCGGAGGCTGAGAAGGCGGAGGATTCACCAGAGGGATGTCACATACGACGGAAAACCTCAGAAGCCTAGGACCCCTTTATGTTGAAAAATCTGTAAACCAGAACTCTCATGGGACGTTGTGTCCATGATGACGGAAGATGAAGAGGACTCAGCACGGTACGTTAATATAATACATATTCATGAAAAACTTCAGTTTGTACTCATGGAGTTACAATTTCAATCTCGAATGCGTGGCTGAGTTGATCATCTTGAATGTGTGGCTGAGTTGATCATGTTGAATGTGTGGCTGAGTAGTTCATCTTGAATGCGTGGCTGAGTTGTTCATCTTGACTGTGTGGCTGAGTTGTTCATCTTGAATGTGTGGCTGAGTTGATCATGTTGAATGTGTGGCTGAGTAGTTCATCTTGAATGTGTGGCTGAGTTGATCATGTTGAATGTGTGGCTGAGTAGTTCATCTTGAATGCGTGGCTGAGTTGTTCATCTTGACTGTGTGGCTGAGTTGTTCATCTTGAATGTGTGGCTGAGTTGATCATCTTGAATGCGTGGCTGAGTTGATCATCTTGAATGTGTGGCTGAGTTGATCATCTTGAATGTGTGGCTGAGTTGTTTATCTTGAATACGTGGCTGAGTTGATGTTAAAGTCAAGTTTTTCACCACCAAACCCATGATCTACTTAAGCACGCTGAGTTTGCACGCTGAGTTTGGGTATAGATAAGTCTTTTTTGTTTTATAACCACTGTCTACAGTTGTTTTAAAGAAGGTATTGTAAAAGGAAAATATTTATATTTTGAATAAAACACATGCATTTAATCCGGGCATCTCGACCCAATTAATCAATGAATCTAAGTGGTAATCGACAGATTAATTGATGATAAAAATAGTTGTTAGTTTCAGCCCTAGTTTTTTAACTGAAAAATGTGCAGCCCCACGGTTTTCTTTGAGAACAACCCGGAAGAATGCAGTCAGTAACTAGAAGAAAAGACAGTTGTCCCGAATACGTCCAATGTACACGTGAAACTGGGCGATCAGGCTAGCTTAAAGGGGTGCTTGTAGTAATGTCTGAGTTTAGAGACTTATAATTAATCGCTTAAGGATTAGTTTTTGAAGCCTGCATGTGACACATAAATCTGTGGTCATTTGCAATTATCTGGTAATGCTGAGAGATGTGAAGATATACTGCGCTCTTAATTGCGTTACTGGGAATTTTAGAGTAGCTCCCAAATGGTAACCTATTCCATATACAGCAGCGCGCAAATATTCACCAGGGCCCACAGAACACTATATTGTGAATAGGTCGCCACTTGGGACAGAAAGCGGTTGGCAAATCCCACCATCAAATATCTCCAGGATGTCAAACTCCTTCTCTGTCTGGAAGAGCTGGAAGTGGAGGGTGATGTTATAACCCTTCTCCACATTGATGAGCCAGGAGCAGGTCTGGAGGTTGGGGTAGCTGTCTGGGTAGCCTGGGCTCAGGATCACCCCCGTGGAGTCGAAGCGGACCTCGTTGGCTGGACATTGTACTGTGGAGTGTGAGGGAAGGAGGGAATACCAAGGACGGGTTGGGAGAGGGAGAGACGGGGGGAGAAGTAGAGGCGAGGAAGGGAAAAGGAGTGTGAAAGGCGAGGGAGTTGGGTGTAGAGCAGAGGGAGGAGAGAACAAAGGTAACAGAAGACATTGAGGAAAGAAGGATGAAAGAGAAAAAGAAAGGAATGAATCCGGCGTGACGGAGCTGTGGAAATTACAGCTGAAACAATTACATTTTGTCAGAAAAAGGTCCATGGCCTCAGGTCCTCTAGATTCAGCAGCCTTGTCCCCTGCTAGCAATCTATCAAATAATATTAATCCCAAATGGAAGAGAAAGACAGCAAAATTTTTATGGTAAAATGATGCTTATATATCATCAGGTCTCTCTCTCTCTCTCTGTGCCACGCCCCCCCCCCCCACTCAGCTCTCTTGGAACCTAGCTTGTTGAAAATAATGACTAAAAGTTTAACATATTTTTATTCTGTCAATAGCCCCCTCCAGGCACTTTGGTGAGTAGGAAATATAGCGCAATAAAAGGTTAGCGTTGCCAACAAATGTGAAATGTTCAGGCAAAAAGGGCAGCAAAACATTTCAGCATATATTGAAGAACAGATTAAACCGTGACAGATTATGTCAGCAGACAGCTCAGTATTTTCCACTATACAGTAACGGATGCAGAGTAAATCAACAGACAGAACCTGACTAATGTAACAGGTAAAACAATAATATATTGTGGCATCCAAGTCGATATTTCCATAATTGGACCTCTCTGCACTACAGCCCAAGACAGGGGGAAAATCGAAAGAAGGGTGAGTCCCGGTTTGCAAACTGTTCCCTATTGTACAGTACACACTGCTGTTGGTGCAGAGTCATCAGAAGAAGTTGACTGCTAAGGGCATAGGATGCTGTGTGGGGACTTAATGGATGTGTTGGAACTCTAACCTTGGCAGAGAGGCGGAGGGGCGTCCACCTGGAGCCTCTCCCCCAGCCGGCACGTCAGGATCTCCGAGCCGAGCAGGGTGAACCCTGGCAGGCACTGGTACAAGATGATGTCCCCTGGGAAGGAACCGGAACCGCCACACATTAGGAAACACATGCACACGCACACACGCACACGCACGCGCACACACACACGCACGCGCACACACACACACACACACACACTTAAAATATTTTCTTTGAGGAACACAATTTAGGTTCAAGAATGACTGCAGATGATTGGCACCCTGGCGCCTCTGGTGGGCTTGTCCGTGACTTATGTTGGCCGGCGTTCTGAAGGCCACAATCCGTCAGCCTGTGAACACGACACCGGACCTCGGCATCGCAGTGGCCGGACCGCGGTAACACCGGACCGCGGTAACACCGGACCGCGGTAACACCGGACCGCGGTAACACTGGCATACACACGCGCACCGAAACACCCACGCGGACACACAGCCTCCTCAACAAGTTCTGACCGTTTTAGCCCTGTTAGAAGCACACTCTCACGGCTCCACCGGAAACATCTCAAGCCAGCCAGAGTTCTTATCTCTGTTACACCAGGCCGGCTCAATCAAACATGGGCTAACAACACATGAAAAGGTCCTATAACATTTGTACCCAGGTCTGAGCCCAATACTGGCGGCAGACTTTGACGAGGATTTTTCCCACATATGGTGGAAATTGGTACCTTTGCCACAGAAAAGTTACAGCGCTTATGACAATCCTACTCATGTGTTTAATTGAGTGAAAGCGTATTACACAAAGAACTCAGTACGTTCAGTAAATTAATTCCGAAATAATCCCTCAACAAACCAAACAACCCAATGGGGATGTATAATAATTAAAAAAGAATATACTGCGTGATAATAGTTACAGATCTAAATGTGACTAACCGATTTCAAACTCGTCATCTTCTGTCAGGATGTCTGCATTGGCGACAGATGGAGGAGACTGGCACACTCTCAGTTGGTAAGCTGTGACAGGGAACAAACAACAACACTAAACAATGATAAAGTGTAACAAACATGGCAAACTTAGATCCATGTCTGTGGCCGTCCACTGTAATCACCACTCATTCATTAACCTCAGCACATTCAAAAGGCTGTCAATGGTTTGCTGTGATTATGAACACCAAAGCCATGATCATCCCAAACAAACTGGTGTCGGATGAACACCTGTGGTATCTACTAAACTACCAAAAGAAGACTTTGGATTCATTTGTTTGTCCGGAAGATCAGAAGAGTTGGACCTTTGACCCTGTTGTTCTGTGACATTGATTAGAAAGGTAAGCAGATTTGAAGCCAGGAACTGAGGAAAGAGCATGGATTTCTCTCTTGCTCAGAGAGAAATGTAGATATACTCCCTTAACGCCCCACATTGTCTCAATGACGATTCCCCTAGGATGTCTATTATTGTATTCACATCTATATTAAGTAAATGTGGATTATTCAATTTCCTGTATTGAATGTGTTGAATATGGGCCAGAAACTGTTGTCTTAACATTTACTAATAATCTGGTTTCTTGATCTTGTTATTGATCAACTGGATGTAGGGATACATTGTCATGTCCTTCAATATGATTGGCAATGTGAGTTGCTACGGTGTGTTTTCAGTGAGGGAACCTTCACAGGGCTATCATGGCTATCTATATTACCAGCTGCAGATCTCTATATGCATATACGTAGTACATATAACATGCATATATACTGCACCTCTAAACCACGGCTTGGTAGCAGAAACGCAATACTTTAAAAAAAACATCTGTGACAGAATAAAATAAAGTGCAAAATAAGAAATCTGTTGATGACTCTATGGGTGGTACTCTATTTTGAGTAACTGTTTGAACCAGAGCCTTATATCCCTTTGGTCAAAAGCTAGACTTCATGAAAGCGTCTGGGTCATGTCAGCGTAATGTAATGAAAACACAACAGTCTTAACATTCTATTACCAATATCCATTCTAGTGTTCTATTTAAATCTAGGGGAAGCTCTCAGAGGTTTGCATCTCCACTCACCATGGCAACTAAGTACACATTTTAAAAGCCACTCACCATGGTAACTGAGTTAAAACTTTAGAAGGCACTCACCATGTCAACTAAGTACAAACTTTAAAAGCCACTCACCATGGTAACTAAGTACAAAGAAGCCACTGGTACTGAAGTCACTGTGGAACTTGATAAGGACGTGATTGGCTGTAGTGTAGACCGCTTCCTGTGGTGTGTTCCCACTGAACTGACCAATCTGGGGAGAGCCTTGCTCAGGGCCATCCCTGTAGCAGGAAGGAAGAAAAGGAGAAATATAGGAAGGAAAGGAGAAAAAATGTATCCCTAGGAAAAATGATGTTTCCGTTTTCTGGGGACTCAACAGAAGATTTTAGTAAATTACTGTGTCCTCGGGACAATCTGGTCCCACAGCAGCGATAGAGAAATTGTGAAAATAAATGTTTTGACGGTCAGTCTTCTGAGCATGAAGCTAGCCCCGTCGGCCAATGTGCAGTGCCAAGTCTGTGTCCCTATAGGTCGGAGCAAAAACAAGACGTGACTCTGGTTCCTGAGATGCTTTGCGGCTCTCCCAGACCCGAACCAGGCTTCAGAGAAGCACGAGTGTAGCTACTATGTAATGTGTGAGCATTTCGCAATCATTCTTCTGCGCATGAACACAATTCATCAAACACAATACTCCTGTGGTTATACAAGTGATCTGATTTTGGGTCATTGCGGGTCATCACTAAGTGCCAGAGAGCATTTTAGGGGCCCTCAACCCAGCATGTATCAAGCTGAGAAATTAAAGAAATGAACTACGAGGAAGGAACATCCACCACAGCTGTTCTTGAAGTAGTATCTAGCTGGGCCCCTAGTGGGCCCCTATAACCCAGGTTGTGCAATGGACCTACATAGAAAGGAGAGTGCCGATAGAGCCTGGGTCGTCCAGAATCGTGTCTGGCCACAAAGCTTTTTGGGGCCACTAACCCCAGCTAGCAAATACAGCTAGCACGTACAGGCATATGAGATAAACAAAAGAAAAATATGACACAGACAAAGAACATCTTAGCCGTGCCAGGTTGCACAGTTCCTTCCGGTGGGCGGCGCTACGCTAGCTCACAAGCGTTAGCTGTAACTCATACGTTTGCATTATGTAAACCACAGCAAAATAAAGGTCAACAGCAGGCAGCACTAACGATTTTCCAATGATAAGCAATTTTCCCCTCCGGACCTCTCCTTAATAGCTTGTTGCTTCAGAAGCTGCGATGCTGTGCTCAATGCAGAGGAAACACATTAGTGCCAACATCAGCGTAGTGTGGGCTTTTGTATTTCTGACAAGTCCGCGTCCTGAATGGAATCCCATTCCCCTCACTGTGAATTACTTTTGACCAGAGCCTTATGGAACCTGGTGGATTGAAGGGCACCGTATGAGGAATACAGCTCCATTTGGGAGGTAGGCGGAGGAATCTGTAACATGCAGTATGTAGAAATGGCTTTTTTAATGTGCTCTCTTCTCTCTAGCTCCCACGCGCTGATCACCAAAACATTCTGAGTGAGGGACACCGGGGCTCGGTCCAGTTCCGTGGTAAAACTGCTCTCCATAGCTGACAAGACGAGACACACTGTACTTTAACAGTTTTTGACCAAGTTACAAATCATGTGTGTGCTGCTCCAAGGTACCACACCGCCAATATCCGGGGAGCTGAGGTTCACGCTCCGTTTGATTCTGAAACGGAGTACTAGAACAGTAGAACGCCTTGGCTGCTTCATCAGCAACACCGCAGCCAGCCGGGAAACCAACCTCAGGGGTTTGTCTCTCTAAATTCCCCGGGGGGCACGTTCAGCTATGCCTCGGGCTTACAGTTAGAACAAGGAATGTACAAGAAGCATCCACTCGGGGAAAACACTTCTGTGAGAAACATAAACATGCCAAAAAAAGGAAGTGTGCCTCTGAAAAGTCCGGTCTCAATCAAAACTGCATATGTGTCTTTTTTTCTGTAACGTCCTTGCCGTTACTGACAAACATGTTTACCGGAATTCGCCGCAGATGCCGTTCGGGCAAATTACTGTACAGCTTCAGAAATACATAGGTTTTGTCCCAAATTCCATCCTATCGACTACAACGTGAACGACTTCTGACCTGGGCCCATAGGGATTAGGGTGGACTAATTCTGGATGAGTAGATGCCGCACTCACCAGACAGTGATGTAGTCATAAATTGGTTCAGTGTTTAGAACGGTGAAGTTGATGCAGATGCCATTCCCCGGGGGGACCCTGATGCTCCAAAAACAGTCCTGGAAGTTGGGGTACTCTGTGGGGTGTCCGGGAGAGTAGATGGTCCCGTTCATAGACGTGACATTCCCTCCACACAATGCTGGGTTGGCGGGGGGAGGGGGAGAGGGGGGAACAAAAAGATCAGGAGAAATGAGAGTTGAAGAGAGAAAGAGATTCTGTCAAAACCTGGTCCCATAGGCAACAGAAAACTCAACATCCCATTTAGAATCCGGTATAAGATATTCCAATCAGTTACTGAAACCATTAACATCCAATCATTTAATAAGATGTGGCAAGTACCCAGTTGAGACGGCACACAGAATTCTGCATGCGTTTCCACAGGGCAAAGCCTAAAATAAATAATGCATGCAGAGCAGAATTACGACTATACCTACTAATTATCAAAACCGTCTATAACAAAGCCCTCCTCCGCGGAGAGATTCATCTAGAGAAGATACTCCTGAGCCAGCTGGTTCTGGGGTACAATGCCAGAATACCTGACCACTGTGACTGACTCAATATGAAGAAAAGGCTTGACTAAGACGGAATAAGGTTAAAAGCGTTTTGCTAACAAGATAGGCTGCTTTTGGCAAACCATATTCTCAACTGAAGAGTGAACAGCTGATAGCATTACTAAAAAAATACAGGGGCACTTAGTAACATCTTGCCAGACAAGTAACCACATGAGAGACAGGTAACAGATCATTTGTCGTTTAACTATTTAAAGTCCTTCATCCTTTTGAAAATAATTTACGTTTAATCAGAATATCAAATATAATATTTACAAAGAATTTTCTTACGAGTCCTGAAATTAATAATATCTCAAATATATTCGACTTGCTTTGACAGTTGAAACCATAAATCCAAAGCCAACGAGTCCCTGTACAATTAAACTGAACACCAGTGAGAGACAGAGAAAGAGAGAGACGGAGAGACAAAGAGAGAGATTAATAAAAACGCCAGCGTGTCTCTGATATACCACAGGAGATAAAAACAACTACTCAGAGTACATGGCTGTAAGTGAACCAACCATAACCAAGCATGATTTTGTTATTGCCTGTAAATGTGCGTGTAACTGCCGTGATCAACCCCAGGAGCTCGCATTGATTTCTCTGACCTGGTCTGCATCCCAAATCACACCCTATTCCCTGTGCAATCGGCTGCATGACATACCAGACAAGAACCTGGTGCCGCGATGCTGACAACAATGAATGCTGCCGTCATAATCGCTCAACCGTGGGTTTGAAGCCTGACTTTGAACTAAACCTTAAAGTCATACTGAGAAATATCGTTTTCAAGACGATAAAATGCAAAAGGATAAAACGCCAAACATTGACCGAATACAGCCTTCTTCAAAGTGAGCCCGATTACACCTGCTACTCCACGTTCCTCTGAAATCTCACACCAAGACAGCTCCATTCTACGCCGATATTGAAGAAAATGAATTCAAGAAGATTCAAGATGAACAATCACCTTCACACCGCGGTATAGGGTGGTTCCAGTTTCTGCTTATTCCATGCAGGCAGGTGAGGGACGCCTCTCCAATCAGAGAGTACCCAGGTAGGCATTCAAATGAGATAGTCAGGCCCACGCCGAAGTCTCCACCTATCACCACGCCGTTACGGAAAGGCCTTGGGTCAGGGCACCGCTGTAGCTCGTAGGCTGTAGGTCAACAGGAAACAGAAAGGGAACAATTAATAGATTTCCATGTTAGTGGTTACAGAGAAAAATCTACTGTAGATTATATTGATGAATAAAATGGATCCAAAAAATGGATCGTAAAGGTATTGAACCAGAAGACATGGGCAAGGATTCCCCTGTCAGGGGGTCCACTTTCTCCTAGCGCTGGGTGATATGGTCCATCAAAGACATAGCTGGGTAATAAAGTCCAACTTCTAACCCTACACTGGGGCTATGGAAGGCCAATATACCGATCATGATCCAGACCGGCTACGAGACACACTTGGATAAAACCCAGGGTGTGGTGATTCCTCACCACGGGTGTGTGGTTCCTTAAACCCCACCTCCTCATCCATACTGGCAAGCACATCTAAGACTACATCTGTCTGTCGGCCATAGACTCCAGGCAAACTGAAGGGGTTCAACTGGATTTGTGGTTAAGTGGTATAAAGCTCCTTGGTACCAACCAACCAAAACAATGCTTAGATCTTGTGTTTCTATGATCCTTACCCTCGTAGATGATGTGGAAGCCAGGTTTGTTCTGGGAGTAGTCGCTGTGGAAGAAGAAGCTGGTCTCGTGGGTGGTACTGAACAGAGAGCCCGGCACCGCCGACCCGCTGAACCTATCGATGACAGAGCCCGTCTCCAGACTGCCGCTGCGCACCTCCAGGTAGTCATGCACAGCCTCAGTGGAGAAGTTGAGAAACTGCAGGTGGATGCCTGGGATGGGCAAATACAAGGGAGGGTGTCAGGGAAGGAGGAAGAAGAAGGGAGGGAAGAGGGAAGGAACGAGGGGGAGAAAGAAAGAGAACACTGAATGTTTTATCCTGGGACGCATTTCCTTAACATGTTTTCCCTTCACAAAAACGTGTTGTTAACGTCAACTATTTTTTGGTACTTGATCACCTGACAACGACGAGGACAACAACGACGACAACAACAACAACAACAACAACAACAACAACAACAACATGGACAGACCAAAGCCGATGGGTAGCTGGACCACCCAGGTGCAGTCCTGACTGCTGGGGTAGTTTCCTGGGAAGCCGGGGCTCAGGATAACCCCACTGTAGTCCGCCATAGAGCCACCACACTGAGCTGTGAACACACACGCAAACACACACGTGTTACAGAGAGACACACACACAGTGAGACGTGGAGAGAATGCATGTCGCTTTGTGTCTGTGTGTGTGTGTGTGTGTGTGAGTGCGCACATCAAATGTCGAACCTCACATGTCAACGGAAAGGAACTGTACACATTTGCGCTGTACCTCACAACTGTATTTTACAAGACAGGCGCCATTTAACATGGAAATAAATTGACGAGTATGTTTTCAATAACATCAGAGATTTTGGCCGGCAGTCAGTCAGATCAATGGAGCTCACAGCAAGAAACGTCACACTTCCCTGATTGCTAACTGCCTCTCTGCAGACTGACACACACACACACACACACACACACACACACACAGAGACACACACAGAGACACACACAGACCGACAGACAGACAGACAGACAGACCGACAGAGACACACACACACACACACTAAAGGCTGCTACTGCTGTGAAGCTTAAAGGAATAGTTCAGGATTTTGTCAATTAGGCCCTTCACCTCTGTCCCCAGAGTCAGATGAACATGTGGATAACATTTTAAAAGGAAGCTGCTTTCAAACCCTTGCTGGCATACAAGCTGTTCTTCTAGACTTCCAGTCTTTGGTCTAAAGCTAGTTAGCCTTGGCTGGCAAGATCACCTCTAAATTCATTTCAAAGGGACGTAGATACCTAAAAGTGGTATAACCACTTTACTTTACTCTGGGGAGGTAGATTAAGAGCATAATTGAAATCATGAATTCCCTCTTTTAACACATTTTAACATATACTGGCATATACTTTTCTCTTATGTAATCAAACCAGCACTCATGCACATTCCCGCGCTTCCTTTTTCTGCTTTCTCTCGCTCACACAATCACACACAGACAGCCACTAATGCACTCACACATGCAAACACTCCACACGCAAAACCATCTCATGTAAAACATTTTGTGGGAAACATTTTGTGTAAAACATTTTGTGGGAAACATTTTGTGTGAAACATTTTGTGGGAAACATTTTGTGGGAAACATTTTGTGTAATACATTTTGTGTAAAACATTTTGTGAAAAACATTTTGTGTAATACATTTAGTGTAATACATTTTGTGTAAAACATTTTGTGTAATACATTTTGTGTAAAACATTTTGTGTAATACATTTTGTGTAATACATTTTGTGTAAAACATTTTGTGTAAAACATTTTGTGTAATACATATTGTGTAATACATTTTGTGTAATACATTTGGAGGTTGCGGAGGTAAAGTAATTCAACCTAAAGCCTCATTCCCTTCTGACAGATATTTTATGTGCAAAGTGCTGGGGAAGGGATTGTCAGTGTGCGTGCATGTGCACATGTGTGTTTGTGCGCACGCAAGTGTCCTTCTGTGCGCATCCATCTGTGTCAGTGAATGCCTGTGTGTGTGTGTCAGTCCTTATCATCGCTGGGGATTTCAACTGTGTTCTCAATGCAGAGGCTCTGAACCAATCAGTGGGGTTTTAACTTTTCAGTGCTGATGCTCCCCATCGATTAGTACAGTTTTAACTGTGTTTCCAATGCTGTGGCTCCTGACCAATCAGCGGGGTTTTAACTGTGTTTCCAGTGCTATGGCTCCTGACAAATCAGCGTGGTTTTAACTGTGCTTCCTGCGCTGAGGCTCCTGACCGATCAGGATGAAGGCCAATGACATGCAGCATTGCAAAGTGAGCCCCTGTGATGTAATTTCCTCCCAGAGACAAAGAACACCGTCTGGAGCTAATGTACAGCCTCTGTGACCATGGTGAGCAGGTACACACAGTGCAAGGCCGCGATGGACACACAGGAGGAAATGAGCCAATGAAATGAGGTATTTCCTTCATAATGTCGATAAGCCTGTGGATTTGTTGCACCACTGAACTGTAATGAAGCTAGCATGGTGGCACCACAACAGTGCTGGGCCGTTTTAGCCCACTGTGGGCTGTGGAGACAGCACTGCCTAATCCTGGAAATCCGCCCTGCAAATCAGCCATAACTAGCCATCGAGCGGTTAAAACTGGCAGGGAAAACAGGGTTATCAATTATGAGAACTGCTCGGACTTGACGTTATCTTGCCGCCCGGCAAATTTTCACTGGAAAGTCATCTACATTCAAGACACATTTATACACACACAATATACAATGAAGTCGGTGTATTCATCAGAACGGACTGTCCATTTGATGTATCATCATAATGTACTTGTGTACGATCCACCTGACTGTACTACAATAACAGACATGCAGCAAATGAATACATTAAACTTAATACATTACTGTATTAATACATTACTGTTCTTCTGACGTGCAGAGAATGAGGACATTATAGAAGGAATACATTACCTAGGCACAGAGGCACTGGATGATTCCATCGTCTGACAGGGCCTGGCATGCATGTTATGTACTCATTACCCTGCAGGGAACAACACCAACAAACAAACTATTCAGCATTGTACTGTGTGTGGGCGCACAGCTGCGTCCCAAATCCACCCCTGTTCCATATCTGGAGCAATACTTTCAGTGCCACCTGGGGTGTCAAGTGAAAAAAGACCAAACTTCTGGATTTGTTGACTTCGCACAGTGGAAATGGAAACTGCACGCTGTGCCGCTCCATCCAACAACCGAACGAACGTTGGATTGAAGTTAATTTACGGCAAGTATATTTCTTCAAACTGCTTTCGCAGATATCATTCTGAAGGTCCCTGCTGTAGAATAACGGGTTTTAAATTCCAATCAGTGTCTTTAATAATGCACTACAAAAGTAATATGATTTACTGTGAACTTCTTTGTTGAGGCAACTGATGTATAGTCTGTGAGCTGATGTAATATGATCTCCTGTGAGCTTCTCTCCTGAGGTAACTAAATTAATATGATCTACTGTGAGCGTCTCTCCAGGGGGAACTCATGTACAATAATCTACAGTGATCTTCTCTTCTGAGGTATCTGATGTAATACGATCAACAAGTTCAGTATTATACGCGACCTGTCCACAGCAATGGGGAGAACAATTGTTTTTGTGTTATGAGCAGTTTTAGGATGATATTTTGTGTTGAAGGTTTTCGACCATCACCTTCTAGCAACAGTAACACAAGTTATTTTATCTACAAGCAATGTCTTTATTTGATGGGCAATGAAAATAAGCACGCCAACGGCTCTCTCTCCCCCTTTTTTCTCTCGCTCTAGTCACAAGAGCAGCCCAGAACGGAGCCGTTACTATGGAAATTTGTAGGGAGCAAAGGTGTCCTTCAAGCAGAAACATGCAGCTAAATGGAGGAAATAACTTCTAATTATTATGGTGCAAAAATGAGCGACAGACTGAACAGAGAGTTCTCTTTTATCGGGACGGAACAGGAGAGTTTTTACGTTATAGAGCTGTTGTAGTACCGGGACAGTACATGGAACAAATATGGCAGGAGATGAGACAGCCTTGGTCAAAACATTCTTTTCTCCATCATGACCTGCAACCATCCTGTTAGTCTGAGTATTGGAATAACTGTCAGGCATTTTCAATTTGAGCAGGGGTGCACTATTCAAAATAATCGTGTTCCTCCCAATGCTCACAGATAGTAAGTAGTTATTACAGAGTAGCTCAGATACTCACGAGGGTCAACAAATATTGTGAGGATCAAAGTAATTATCTCTAAGAGAATTTAATTATTTGTGAATGGGGGAAAAACTAAGCTATTTTCAGATGCCAGGAGGCATCTATCGTTCAAACATGGTGAATAGAAATGTGATGTAACAATGCTACAGGCAAAATCTGCCCCCTGTACGGAATACTGGACGAAGGCAAAGAGGTTATTAGAGCAGACAGAGATTATTAGAGCAGAGAGAGGTTATTAGTGCAGAGAGAGGTTATTAGACCAACACAAGGTTATTAGAGCAGCGAGAGGTTAGAGTAGAGAAAGGTTAGAGCAGAGCGAAATTAGAGCAAATAAAGGTTATTAGAGCAGAGAGGTTATTAGAGCAGAGAGAGGTTAAAGTAGGGAGAGTTCAGAGAAGAGAGGTTGTTAGTGCAGAAAGAGGTTATTAGAGCTGAGAAGTTATTAGAGTAGAAAGAGGTTATCAGAACAGAGAGAGGTTATTAGAGCAGATAAGTCATTAAAGCAGAAAGAGGTTATTAGAACAGAGAGAGGTTATTAGAGCAAACATATTATCATATTTTCACAAAATTATTTTTCAGACAGAAGCTGTGAATATCAAAAAGAAATTCCAATTCAACAGGTGCATCTCAAATAATTTGTGGAAATGTTTTCCGTAATTCAAATAAAAAAGTGACAATTAAAAAGTCGTCACATATTCTGCATTCATTACACATAAAGATAAACATTTCAAGCTTTTTCTGTTTCAATCTTGATTATAATGGCTTACAGCTCATGGAAATCAAATATCCAGTATCTAAAAATATTAGAGTGAAAAAAACAATACAGAAATGTCGACCTGAGAAGAGCTCTAATAGAGCTCCTTGAAGACTTCAATCTCTCTGTCAAGTTCAGTACACAGAACCACAATCATAGAGAAGAGTGCTGACATGATAGTCGTCCAGAAGACATATGCTGACTCTCTACGAGGAGGGTAAGCAACAGAAGGTCATTGCTTAAAGGGCTGACCATTTGCAGTGTGCTGTACCAAAGCATGTTCATGGAGAGTTGACTGGAGAAAAGTGTGGTAGGAAAAGGTGCACAAGCAACAGGGATGACCACAGCCTTGAAAGGACTGTCAAGCAAAGCCGGTTCAAGAACTTGGGAGAGCTTAACAAGGAGTGGACCGAGGCTGGAGTCAGTGCATCAAGAGCCACCAGACACAGACGTGTCCGGGAAATGGGCCAGAAGTGTAACATTCCTAGTGTCAAGCCACTCCTGAACCAGAGACAACGTCACAGGCGTCTTACCTGGGCAAAGGAGAAAAAGAACTGGATCATTGCTCAGTGGTCCAAATCCCTCTCTTCAGATGAAAGTAAATGTTTCATATGGAAATCAAGGTCCCAGAGTCTGAAGGAAGAATGGAGAGGCGCAGAATCCAGGTTGCTTGAAGTCCAGTGTCAAGTTTCCACAGTTAGGGTGCCATGTCATCTGCTGCGGTTTGTCCATTGTGTTTGATTGAAAAATGACTGGTAACTGGTTTGCTGACCATGACATTACTGTGCTTGATTGGCCAGCCAACTCATCTGACCAGAACCCCATAGAGAATCTATGGTTTATTGTCAAGAGGACAATACACCCAATAAAAGACGAGCTAAAGGCTGCTATCAAAGTATCCTGGACTTCCATAACACCTCAGCAGTGCCACAGGCTGATTGCCTCCATGACACACTGCACAGATACAGTCATTTGTGCAAAAGGATACCCGACCAACTATTGAGCGCATAAATTAACATACTTAGGAAACCTTTGCAGGTGTTTTGAGTTAATTAGCTGATTAGAGCTCTTCTCAGGTCGACATTTCTGTATTATACATTTTTATTCTAATATTTTACGATACAGGATTTTTGATTTCCATGAGCTGTGAGCCATAATCATCAAGACTGAAATGTTTCACTTTGTGTGTAATGAATTTAGAATATACAAAGGCGTTACTTTTTTATTTGAATTATGGACAAAAATGTAAATGTCCACTACATAAATATTTTGGGAGATGCACCCAAATATAGAATGATTAAGGTTAGTTCTCATTAGGGTTTGGTTTAAAAGCATAGAATGATATCTGATGGTGCCTTAACCCATTTAAAGTACCCCGCCCTAAAATGACTAATAAATCTGCCCAAAGATAACCTTTATTACACGTCTATATAATCCTGCAACCAGTCATTTCTCAGTATTGTTCACAAATACATTCTACTTTATTCATCTATAGACCAAATTTATATTAGCATCCCATCAACTAATCATTACCCCGCCTTTCTTTCCCTTTAGATTCATGATTCTTTTTAATAATCTCTTAGCCCTGATGCAAAAATATCAAAAAGTAATGTCCCGAGAAGGAAGTTAGCGCACCTTAATTATGCAGAAGTTACGTTTTAACAATTCATTAGGAGAGACAGTCTGGGGGACAATCTGTGGACAGCTTTGTAGCGCTGAAAAATGAAGCAGCAGCTGTGACATATTCATATAGAGGTGGAAAGCTAATGGCACTGAAGCTAACAGTTAGCCTAATTAATTTCAACTATTGACTTTGCTGATAACAAGAAGGCTTTGTTGGTGCCTATTTCTTCCTGTTTGAGAAATAAATAAGTCCTCCCTGTTTGACAGGGCCAATTTATGCTATCCATAGGTTTGCTGGCAGCTAAACCGCCCTATACAGCCACGCACTTTAACAGCCTGTGAAGAGATTCGTTAAAGGGTTGGAGTTAAAGGAGGATGTGAGGATAAACCAACCCCTTTGTTATAGACAACAGAGCATAAAGGATTTCCTGCCTATTATAATCTTTATAACTTATTAAATAAATAAAGAAGGGGCCTGGTTAAAGGCAGTGTTCCACTTTTAACAATGCTTAGGTGAGGTCTAAGGTCAAAAACAAGCCCAAAAAATGCTGGGAAAAACATAACTCCTGAAGAATATGGTGATGTCTTGGCTTCGTCTCAATGATATCCGGAGGCAGAGCTGTGGCCTTTAGTACTAAAGGACACAACAGATACATTTACATTTCTGCTTCAGCGATTAACTTTCGGAAAAGAGAAGACGTTCAGAGCAGGCTGGTTTCAAATAAGCAAGCGTTATATAAAACAACAGACAAGTAGCCAGTAGTAGAAGAAGCTTATATCTTTCCGTAGGCCTCTGTGTGGCAAAGTAAACGGCTAACAGATACCATGCTTATATGCATAAGGGAAATTGAGAATAATGTCTTTTTTTGTATTATGTATCTTTGAAATATCACACTGTATGAGTTAAGAATAAACTGTGTTTTTTTGTATTACGTATTTTTGAAATATCTGTTTGTCCTTTATGACAAAGGACAGGAAATGTATGTATGTACATGAAACAATCCCTTATGTATTGTTCTATCTGTGATAGCTAGCGCTGTCAAAATAAAACGGATTGGCCAGATGCTTGCACTATAACCATGGACTGAAACCCCGTGGCCCTCACTTCAGCTGTCCTAACGCCATGTCATATGGTGTATAAGTCCCTCTGCTCACAAGAAACTAATCTGACTAAGGAACGCACAACGTCTACAGTGAATTGTCCTCCATTTTGAATTTGGTGATAAATGTGGCCTAGGGGTGTTCCGGCAGACAGGGTAACGGCATCCAGAGCAGCGTGGGTTTGAATTCAATTTACGTCTCAGAAAGTTATATTTTCTTCGGACTTTCACCACCTACCTGTCGAATAACATTTTTTAAGTGCCTGAAAAAATATCTGTAAAAAAATAAATAATAATTTTGTGAAAAACAAAACAACCCTGCTCCTCTAGCCCTGAATGACTCATCTGCACAAAACCTTCCATGACACAGCCCTGGATGGCTCAACACAGCCATGGATGGCTCAACACAGGCCTGGATGGCTCAACACACCCATGGATGGCTCAACACAGCCATAGATGGCTCCACACAGCCATGGATGGCTCAACACAGCCATGGATGGCTCAACACAGCCATGGATGGCTCAACACAGCCATGGATGGCTCCACACAGCTAGGATGGCTCAACACAGCCATGGATGGCTCAACACACCCATGGATGGCTCAACACAGCCATGGATGGCTCAACACAGCCATGGATGGCTCAGCACATCTACCAGACAACATTTTGTCTGGACTACAAGCAGATTTTCTCTATTCAAGGCACAGAGAGACAGAGAGAAGCACAGTTTAATTTTGTAATTGTCATTTTGTTGATTATACACTAAACAGCTAAAAATCTTGTTACACATGTTGTTCCTTTTGTAGGACAGGGCTCCTGGTTGACCCAAACCACATACATACTCCAACACATTGAATCAGGTACCAGCATTGAGCTGTGTCATGTAAAAACATGCATTTGAGTGTTTCCTACAGTTTAAAATGCTTGTGTGTGTTTAACAAATAAAGTACATGTTTCATCTATTTAAAAAAAATACATCCTGCAACACACACAGAAACCTTTCTATATTCCCTGGATCTGTATATCATTACTAGTGTATTTACATCAGACACAGTCTGCTTTCCAGGATGTGAGCGGGGCGATGTTTCAGATTTTCTGGACTGTGTGTGTGTGTGTGTGTGCACATGTGTGCGTGCACGTTGGTGTGTGGCTGCTCACCTGCAAGGAGTAGCCTTGGTTGCACTGAAAGGAAACCATATCGCCCACGGTGAAGCGCTCGCCCACTTTGATACCATTGAGGGGGGGTTGCGGTTCCGGGCATGAATCCAAACCTATTGCTTAGGACAGAGTCAGAACACACACGGGGCAATAGAGTCAGAACACACACGGGGCAATAGAGTCAGAACACACCGGGGCAATAGAGTCAGAACACACACGGGGCAATAGAGTCAGAACACACACGGGGCAATAGAGTCAGAACACACACGGGGCAATAGAGTCAGAACACACACGGGGCGATAGTCAGAACACACACGGGGCGATAGAGTCAGAACACACACGGGGCAATAGAGTCAGAACACACACGGGGCGAGAGTCAGAACACACACGGGGCGAGAGTCAGAACACACACGGGGCAACAGAGTCAGAACACACACGGGGCAACAGAGTCAGAACACAAACGGGGCAACAGAGTTAG
>JACXGJ010006473.1:0-34278 GCA_016801105.1 Esox niger | reverse complement strand
AACAGTAAAATGACAACAGTGCCCAAATTTATGCACATGCCTAATTTTGTTCGAACAATTATTGCACACTTCCTGTAAATGGTATAAACTTCGTTTCACTTCTCAAATATCACTGTGTTTGTCTCCTATATGATATATTTAACTGATTTTTTTTATCCTAAGAACCAACGATTTATGAAGGAAAATCATGGAAATTAACCATGTTGCCCAAACTTTTGCAGACCACTGTAAGACCTGGTGGGTTTCCAAAACTGTCATAAAACCTTCCAACACCATTGTCTGTGATGTAAATAGCCAGCCAGAGCTCAAGGGGTGATTGCTTGGAGGTGTATTAACAATTATCAATGATGCCACATCTCGGAGTGGTCCACTAGGTAGGTGGTTACATGCCTGCACACCATAGAAATGAGTCCTAGCTGAAAATTGGTTCACCACACCGGTCAACTCTGCGGTATACATTTCCACACCGTTTTCATAATAGTAGTCAACCATGACTTGTTGTCAGTTGGACACTTTGATAATGGTGTGCATTTTTTTTTATAAACAACAAAATGTATTGTGTGGGACAGTGGTTGTCTGAACCTCATCTCAAGTTGTACATTCCCTGACTTGATCAAGGATAGGTGCTGACCGCATTCCTCATCTGGCGTGCAGTTGAATGCATGAAGGGCATAGCCGTGTAAGAAGTCAGACCTTGGTCAAGGCTTGGTTTTATAGGTATTTTCCTGAAGCTACGGCCTATTCGTGTAATCTGGTTGGAATAGTTTGCTAGGAAATTGCTGACCATCTACATAGCCATAAACTCCAAATGATAATGTTTGAAACTAAATAGATTTTTTGTGTAACCTTCTGTAAAGCTGTCATTGTTCACCAATCCAACGACAGTACATTTTGGCAGAGGTCCTAAAAATAGTTTCTGGTTGCAAACGTGACCCCCACCGATAAACTAAATGTCTTCATACACTCTTTCAATTGGGTACTTGGCAGTGGTTGAGGGTAGCATTGGAGCGTGACAAATTGTGACACAGATAATATATGCAAATGATAACGCACATTCCCTGCCCCCATAAGACAGAACTTGTGTTTACTGCGGACCATCCTAACCTTTATATCAATGACGTTTAACATGAGTTTCTCTTGAAAAAAAGACCTCACTATGAACAGAGCCGACCATTTCAAATGTACTATCCGCTGAATAGACACCCCTTTTTGTGAGTCCATCGTTCTTGCCTGCAGGGTCTGTAACAACCATGTGACCTGCGGCGTCCTTGTAAAACAAACCAGCTGAAAACTGTGTCTTTAACGTATCACATCCATAATTCAGAATGCTCTCTATAACAGCTCCGTCCCTCCAGAGGGGCTACGTCTGATATTGCTGATATGTTCGGTATTTCAATGTATGTATTTTTCTCAATAGATGTCTGTGTGAAAGGAACTATGAATACATCAAACTCTGTTTTCATACATTCACCAGACATGTATGCAGGAGTGCCATCTTCCTAAAATATGTTCTTAATCAAGCATGCAGTGTTCCCTCTGTGACCTCTGAGCTGTAATGTTTTCCTTTAACCGTGGCTCTTGTTTTTGTCTCGTGCTTGTGTTTTTTCATTCATCCCATCGGGTGGTCTCTTTCTAACACCTCGGGTCATAACCATCAATCCTGATCCATCCTGTTGTTTGGTTTCTCGTAACATAACACTGCTGACAACATCGCCAACTATATTCCTCGCTGCATTTTTCAGATGTGGTTTTGCCATTGAGAACCCATGGTTCAATACAGAAATTCCCATCCGGAACAACACTCGGAAAAGGCCCCCTAGACCAGCGCCATACATTGCAGCGCTACGATGATACCCTGGTAAACTGTTGTTGTGTAGTATTGAACATACCTTTCAGGATCATTGTAGAGTTTCTGAGGCTGCATCTTATAGTCTAAAAGATTGTTTGATGGGTCTGAAGTGTAATTTTGCAGTCACCTTACCCACTACCAATGAAACCAGCTGATTCTGATCAGATTTTACTTTAATAATGATCTCATCAAAATCACTCTAAGAGATATGTAGTGTGGCTTGTCGTGCGTCACTGTGACATGTTTGTTCTTTCTCCCAATATGTACACTTCTCAACAGCGGGACATGACTGTCCCCAACTCGTTGATAATCACTTATATCTGTGTAAATGTATAGGGTGTTAAACCAGAATATCTTTGGGGAGTGACTCATAACATTGGGTGTACCACCGATCGCCTGGTTTTAAGCCATCATCAAACAAATTTTAATATTAGCCGAGGATAACAAAAGTAAACACAAAATGCAGTTTTAAAATGAAGGTTGTTATTGGTAAGGGAAAACAAAATCCAAACCCACATGGCCCTGTGTGAAAAAGTGATTGACTCCACAACCTAATAACTGGTTGGGCCACCCTTAGCAGCAACAACTGCAATCAAGTCTTAGTGATAACTTGCAATGAGTGATTTACAGGGCTGTGTAGGAATTTTGGCCCACTTATCTGTGAATTGTTGTAATTCAGCCACATTAGAGGGTTTTCGAGCATGATTGGCCATTCAGGTCATGCCACAGCATCTCAATAGCATTCAGGACAGGACTTTGACTAGGCCACTCCAAAGTCTTCATTTAGTTTTTCTTCAGCCATTCAGAGGTGGACTTGCTGGTATGTTTTGGATCATTGTCCTGCTGCATAACCCAAGTTTGCTTCAGCTTCAGGTCACGAACAGATGGCAGGACATTCTCCTTCAGAAATCTTTGGTAGACAGCAGAATTCATGGTTCCATTTTCGAGTGGCCTTTTATTGTGGCCAGCCTAAGGTACACCTGTGCAATACTCATGCTGTCTGATCAGCATCTTGATATTCCACACCTGTGTTGTAAATGGATTATCTTGGCAAAAGAGATGACAATCTATACCAATCTACATGAACAACTTTTAGCCAAACAGTCAAACATATGTTGATCTAACAAGGCTGAGATTAGCTAACTAGCTAATATTATCTCACTGCATGCCAGAAGTAGTCAACAAAACATTGAGCAAAGCTTACAACTATAGCTACCAAACATCCTTACATAGTATTGTGTTAATGCCAATATTATTGTCTGAATGCTCCCCTTGGCACTTCACCAGATGTACTGACAGACTAGCAAAAACACAAATGTTACTTCATACCCTATCTTTCACAATTCTCTTTCATCACTGATATTACATGTATAACCTGCATTTTTTTCTCAAATGTGTGTTTGTCATCAATAAATGTATAAATCAAATAGACAGGGCCACCTGATAAGGGGCAAGACTGCTTAACAAAATACATGTTTTGGATAAGACCATGCATAACACCATTTATTTTATTGTTTGCTTCCTTACAACCAAAGCTTGTGTACATCGTTTTTCCAAACACCAAAAGAGATAATAACAATCAGGCAGGTGAAGCAAAGTTGAAATGTCCTTCAAGAGACAATGTACAACCTGACAATTGGTGGTAATCCAGAAGAACCAGCTGCAATCTTAGGCCTACAGTTAGAGCCCTTCAAAATGCGATTTCAATAAATCTTCCCCCTAGCCAGACCTTACCTGGAGAGTTTTCGAATTTTTAGCATAAGTCCATCATTTGTTTTATTACAACAATTTCCTCTCTCAAACACATGCTCCAAAAATACTGCTTTGTCATATTCTGGGTATGTAAGATTGTGTTATAACACAAGGTCTGAATCTCAGCCTACTGATCAGTTCACTGCCTTTCAGAATTTAGGTTAGTGTTCTCTCAGGTAAAAATATCTTAAAAACACAATGTATATTTATGGGAACATGTTTTAATTCTAATTTACACTGCAGTGAAAAGGTATTTGTCCCCTTCCTGATTTCCTCTATTATTGCATATTTGTCACATTGAATTGTTTCAGGTCTTCAAACAAAATGTAATACAAGTAAAAGAAAACCCAATTGAACATAACATTGTGTTTAAATTATTTTATTTTGTGAGGGAAAAAAGTATCACTCACTGGCTGTGTGAAAGTTATTATTTGAATGTTCAAAAGGATTTAGATGTTAGGTTTTAATGTTTTAGTTAAACCTTCATAAAAAGTATACTAGAAATTGTTTTGTTAGTGAGTATTTCTCAGGTAAAACTTTCACAAGGTCTCACCAAAAGTGGCCTTTGTGCACAATAAACAAATACAACAAATATGATGGGTAATAAACAGCTGTGTTACAAGTGCTATGAGTGAGACTGAGTGAGAATACATGTTATTAATCATGTATTTTAGAAGTAGTTAGAATCCTGCGTCATTTGTGTAGTCAGCTATGGTAATCATGCATTGTGCATGGGAAGGTTGCTGATCTGGTCAAGCATAATAGTTACTACTCTTGTGTGTATGGGACTGTGGTCTGAGTGGAAGGTCATGGTGGATAAGACAAGAGGGGCTAGATATGAACTTCCTCTTCTCTGGGACAAAGCACTGGTGTTGCTTTAAACTTTATCTTAACCTCTATGATGCACATGATTGGAGAGCATTGTGAGCACTTGTGGACACTAACCTGTGTCTTTCGTGGGTCAAATCAATTTCTGAACTATTACCAAAATCATATCCCTTGGGTTGAGAGGCAGTGCTACACAGTCACTGTGTCCTTGAGTAATGTCTGCTACATAAAAAAAATCAATTTATTTAAAATCAGACAATGCAATGGAACTTTGATAATTGCAATAAATAAATCCTCTCTTAAATAAGCCATTGCCTCCAGTGCACATGCAATGTGGCAGGCTGACATACTGCTCTTTCCATACTTGCGCAGAGAGAGGGCTTTTGTTCCAAAAACACCTTGTCGGATTGCTATGCTGACTTTGGCTCTTTACATGAAAAATTAAACAACATGCTGAACTGCTGCCATGTTTATGTCAACGCCAAAAGACTCAGATGGTCCCACTGGGTCAACTGCTGCTATTAGTCCTGCAAAATCCTCAGTTGTTAACGGGCACTCTATGATTGGAACCACAATCCTATTCCTCAGTGTAATCCTATTCCTCAGTGTAACATTTTACAATTTTGCACACCTGAATGCACAATATATAGAGTGCAGATTAACAGCATAATGATGAATACTGTAGTTATAACTTTAATAATGTTTTAAATATATTTTTAAGAAATAAATAGCTCATCATTCTCTGGAAATGTCCCATCTCCCCGAATTGATTCAGGGTCAGATTTCCTTGTGTTCGCATCGAATGTCCCACTATAACATTATGGAATTAGTCTGTGTTATGAAGAACTTTAAATACATTTTTACAACAGACCGTGTTAAACTGTCACAATATCAAATGAAAGTAGGACATGGAACGTCTAATACATAGAATTTGAATTGGTAATCTTCAACGCTTTGTAGTGTTGGACTCCGAGGGGATCGGAATGTCTTTGCCCAATTGTCCCTTATTTATGTAGATCATTATGTACATATAGTGACTTGTTTGAAATCTTACAAAAGCTTCCATAATTACAAAAATGTCATATACAGCTCTGGAAAAAATAAAGAGGCCACTGCAAATGTATTAATTATTTAGTTTCCCTGGTTTTACTATTAAATTGTATGTGTTCAAGTACAATTAACATTTTAGTTTATTTTTATAAACTAGTGACAACATTACTTCCAAATTTCAAATAAACATATTGTCATTTAGAGTATTTATTTGTAGAAAATAACTGGTCAAAATAACTGAAAGATATGCATTGTTTTCAGACTTCAAATAATGCAAAGAAAAAATATCATATATATTTTTCAACAAACTAATACTATAGTTTTAACTTAGGAAGAGTTCAGAAATCAATATTTGGAGGAATAACCTTTTTATCACAGCTTTCATATGCGTCATGGCATGCTCTCCACTAGTCTGTCACATTGCTGTTGGGTGACTTTATGCCATTCCTGGCACAAAAATTCAAGTAGCTCAGTTTTGTTTGATGGCTTGTGACCATCCATCTTCCTCTTGATCAAATTCTGGAGGTTATTAATGGGGTTCAGGTCTGTAAATTGGGCCATTAGACCTGGGGCCTGCCCTACATTACAGATGCAGCATCTGCCATACATACATACAGATGCTGATGTAAGAAAAATTAGGAGTGGTCTCTTAATTTTTTTCAGAGCTGTATTAGTACACCATTGTTACAGATGGTTTCCTTAGATATACTAAGAAACACCTGTTGGGGAACACCTCATGAAGAGATGTGGAAATCTGAAACACAATAACCCCAATACATTTGAATTGTCTGACCAGCAAACACTAAAACCTCAGTTCCATGGATAGACTTTGTGACACAAAAAAACATAAATAATTTTTTGTTTAACTAAGATCAGGAAAACGTATGCTAAACTGACAACAAAATACAGGGCACACATCAACACACAAGCAAGCGTATCGCAGCCACGGAAAATTCGTGCGCGTTCACGCGAAGGGGTGACAGATTCTGGCAGGGGGACAGTTTCGAGACACCAGTACTCACAAATATGTAAGGCCACTTACAAATGTAATGCAAGTAACAAATCTGTAAAATGTAGTTGAAAACCACCACCTTGGAGCTGGAATTCGATGAGAATCTGTAAATGTGTTGTTGTCAACAGGGGTAAGTACTGTGACATCAGACTAGGTTTCATTAGAATGGACGTACAAGTAGTAATTAGGAGGTCAAGTAGCTGGTTAGTTTGCCAAAGCCAATGTATCCAGATAACTACCACATTTCATTATTTTAAACATGAACATTGTTTTTTTCAACACTCAACACACTATAATTTAGTCAGCGAACGTCAGCCTCCTGTTTGGTAATACTGCGCTGTTTATTATCAAAATTTTGCTACAGTACCAGAGATTTTACACTAACATTAGGTTGCATTAGCTAGCGTCCTGGTGTTTTCACGCACACTTCCCCAACTAGCGTTTGCGTTTGCAAAGGCTGAGTAAATCTGAACTGTGTAGCAAAGCCAACTAACCAGCAAACGCATGATAACATCACTGTAACTGCAAATACGTTGCTTACTGCTAGAATGTGTCCATTCTAACTGAGATATTAAACCAGATCCCTGTAAGCAGTTTTGTTTGGCAGAGAATGTTGCTAGCTACCAGTCTCATCTCTTTCACTGGTCTCCCTCACTTCAAGGGAAGGTTGTGCAAAGGATTGTAGTCACTTGTTGTAATCACAATATTGTGGTTTGAATAGGGTGAATTTTCCGATTAAGAAACTACATTTCCCCTCTCTAGTGAGATATGGAAACATTTTGGAAAAAAAGCAATGCACGGTCCATATATTTTTTTCTGTCCAACATTGCCACCTTTTATGTTGTGGAAATTTGCAGATCAGGTCACCTATGCAATGACAACATATTTTACTATTCAACAGGGCTACTCAACCTGAAGGAGAGAGAGAGGCATAACATAAGCTTGCAGTACATGCCTACTGAACATAAACAGGCAGATGCCTGCATTCAAGTAACCTTAAATGTACGCCATATACAGTGGGGAGAACAAGTATTTTATACACTGCTGATTTTGCAGGTTTTCCAACTTACAGAGCATGTAGCAGTCTGTAGATGCACTTTATCATAGGTACACTTCAACTGTGAGAGACGGAATCTAAATAAAAAATCCATAACTTTTTATGATTTTTAAATAATTAATTTGCAATTTATTGCATGACATTATTTGACATTAAGTATTTGATACATCAGAAAAGCACTTAATATTTGGTACAGAAACCTTTGTTTGCCATTACAGAGGTTTTCGAGGTGAGATCTTGCATGGAGCCCCAGACCGAGGGAGATTGACTGTCATCTTGAACTTCTTCCATTTTCTAATCATTGCGCCAACAGTTGTTGACTTCTCACCAAGCTGCTTGCCTATTGTCCTGTAGCCCATCCCAGCTTTGTGCAGGTCTACAATTGTATCCCTGATGTCCTTACACAGCTCGCTGGTCTTGGCCAATTTGGAGAGGTTGGAGTCTGTTTGATTGAGTGTGTGGACAGGTGTCTTTCATAGAGGTAACAATTTCAAACAGTTGAAGTTAATACAGGTAATGAGTGGAGAACAGCAGGGCTTCTTAAAGAAAAACTAACAGGTCTGTGAGAGACGGAATTCTTACTGGTTGGTAGGTGATCAAATACTTATGTAATGCAATAAAATGCTAATTATTTATTTAATATTAATACATGATTTTCTGGATTTTTGTTTTAGATTCTGTTTCTCACAGTTGATGTGTACCTATGGTAAAAATGACAGACCTCTACATGCTTTGTAAATAGGAAAACCTGCCAAATCAGCAGTGTATCAAATACTTGTTCTCCCCACTGTATCTGTGATTTCTTTGTTAAATTACATTCTGTTTTTCTGTCGTTAAGACATGGATGAAGTTCTGATTGTATTTTAGGAGACTGTCATGCAGGTAACTCAGAAGGGATAAAATAACCTTTTTTTCAAATGCACTGAACCTTTACATAAGGTGTACGTCTAGTTTTATAACTATTATACAGTACACCATTTTCATTATTTGTTTAGTGTGTATACATATTATTTTAACTATTGGAATAAAGTTTAGAATCATAGTGTACATTTTCCATAAAAGCATGTCACCACACTGGAAGAATATTTTCTTCACTCTGTGTATTACCAGGGACAGACTCAAACTTGATCGACAGTGACTCTTCCAGTCCAAATGGCACCCACCTACCAGCAAAGCCTTTCCTAAAGAGCTTTTTCATGGATCTCCTTTCCGAACACAGAGGCCCCACACAACCCTGCCATGAAGGCTCCAACCTTTGCCCAGTCGTAGATCTCAATTCCAGCACCTCCTTGGACAACAGTCTGGCCCTCATGGAGATCTACTCTGGCAGCCTCCACATTCACAGTGGCACGACTGAGGACAACAACCCCTATGGACTCCTCTTCAAACCAGAGCCCAATGGGACAGAAAGTTCCAACCTTGTCAACCTCCAGCAGGTGGAGCCAGTACAGGCTCCCAACACAGAGAGGTGAGCTGCCTTGGTGGAGAAGTGGGAGAAAGGCTGTGGGGAGTGGGAGCAAGGAGAATTCACACCATCGTTGTGCTTTTGTTTATAGCAATTATTGAATTACTAATTACTGAGTTACTATTACATTTTTTCCCACAAAAAAAGCAAATGCTAAGGATGCATTCCATTACTTTTGCGAATAACAACATTTATTAAACTTTCCATTTTCATCTGGATGTGTGTTATGTCCTTAGTGTGCATAATCTTTAGGTAGAATCATTAGCTTAAGAACCTGTATGCACATACATGAATAGTACACAATTTTCAGAGACCTGTTTTGGCTCGACAGCCCTGCTTTACAACCAATGGGCAAATATTCCAAAATACATCTTTAAATAACTTAGTAAGTCTAGTTCTGCCATTAAATAACTTATTTCTGTGTGTGTCCCATTCTCTGTTTTCATCCTTTTTTCCCCCTGTGTGGTTCAGCAGCAATGAGTTTGAGGTGGGATCGCTTGACCATGACATCAGCCTTGCAGACATGTACAGATGGAAGTTATCTGCTTATGCACCCTGCAGTTCAACATGTACCACAGGTGCAGCTACCAGCCACACCACACATATAACACACACACAAAAGGTTGAACAGCTAACCTCATGGGGACCAGAAAATGGAAATTGCATTCTCCCTTGCCCTTATCTTAACTCTAACGCTAACCTTTAACCCTAACCCTAACCTCAATAAAGTAACATTTATGCCTAAACTTTACCTAGATGTAATGCCTAACCTTAACCCTAAACTTAATCAGCAATGTCTGGACATTAAAGAAACCCAATTTCTAACTTTAAATGAATTGTAAGTTTGAACCTAAACCCTGAGCCAGAAATTGGCTCATGGGGCCGGCAAAAGGTCTTCAAGAGTATATTTTTTTCTGGTTTTACTATACTCATTGGGACATTTGGTATCCATGAATATAGTTATGAATATAGTTACACCACACACACACACACACTCTAATTCACATTATTCACCCATTTGAAACACATTCTCTCACACATGTTCACATACATTATAAGAACTTCAGCAGACTCACGTAACTGTATTGACAGATACTGATAACTCCTCTTTTCTCCCCACATTGGTCATACCTCTCACTAACATACTTCAGTGTCATTTAAATGTAATCTGTTAGTTACAAGTTACCATCGACATTTGTAATCAGAAATGTAATTTTGGATTACTCAAACAGAGTAACATTAAAAAAATCGTATAGATTACTTTCATTTTAAGAAGCATTAGAAGACAAATTGGAATATAACTAATTGAACAGCTTTTGCGGGATTCATCAATGTTACAGTGCACATAGCTGGCCAAAAACAGAAATGTACCTTATGGGATATGTTTAGTTCCTTTGGAAAGGGTTTCTAAACCATTGCTTTCTATTTCAATATGATTGGGCAACATCTGTATATTACTCATTAAAGGACTGTCACATATTCAGTCATTCCAATTTATCCAATAACCTTTGCAGAGTCTGATATTGTCTTAACATAGCCCAAAATCTAAGGATGTGTTAGCCTGTTCTGTTATTTGTGTTTTATTCATGTTTTTTATTGCTTCAATTTTTTTTTAAATAAATACGGTATTGACATAATTGTTTATAAAATTTCAATATTCGTAGCTTTCGCGAATACTCTAAATTTGAAGTAGTTTGATGTTTTGCTCCACAACCACCATGATTATTACGTTACAGAAATTCCAGGCACGCAAATTCATATTTGCAATTGTGAACACCCACACTCAAATAAGTTTTACCCATGTGAACGTTATTGGGGCCAAAAGCGATGCACTTTAAGAATGCAAATTACAGAAAAACTGTGATTTACACCTGCACTCTAAAGTCTGTGTCATCATAAGTCAATGATTACCAATAATTGTACATTTATGAGATCCAGAGCAAGCAGAATCACATGGCCTTCCTGTGTGAAGTTGAGGTGGTTGCATCAAATGCAAATCATCATCCTTTGGAAGTGTGCTTCCTGACAAATCTTTCCTCTTCAAACATTGTGATAAATTCCATACAGTTTAATCTTGAAGGCAGCACTATGTTACAGCTATATGACAAATAGCCAATCACATTTTATATGTGTCGGCTAATATTATAGTTGACATACTCTGATTTAATTGGCCGATATTTGCAGTTTACCAACATATGGTGGATATGAAAATCTACACACCCCTGTTAAAGTGCCAGGTTTTTGGGATGTAAAAAAATTTGACAAAGATATATTATGTCCACCTTTAATGGGACCTATAACATGAACAATTCAATTGAAAAACAAACCGAAAACATTTAAAATGAAAAACTAACTAATACTTTGTTGAAGCACCTATTGATTTTATTACAGCACTTAGTCGTTTTGGGTAGGTGTCTGCTAGCATGGCACATTTTGACGTGGCAATAAGTGTTCCAAATCTGTCAGATTGCAAGGACATCACCTGTGCAGAACTCCTCAGATCACCCCACAGATGTTCAATTGGATTCATGTCTTGGCACTGGCTGGCCATTCCAAAACATTAATCTTCTTCTGGTGAAGCCATTCTTTTGTGGATTTGGATGTGTGATTTGGGTTGTTGTCATGCTGAAAGGTGAACTTCATCTTCAGCTTTCTTACGGACACCTGAAGGTTTTGTGCCAAGAATTCCTGGTATTTGGAACTGTTCATAATTCCTTCCACCCTGAATACGGCTCTGGTTCCAGCGGAAGAAAAACATCCCCAAAGCATGATGCTGCCACCAGCATGCTTTATTGTGGGTATGGTGATCCTTGGGTGATGTGTAGTGTTAATTTTGCAACAAACATACCTTTTGGAATTATGGCCAAAAAGTTCAACCATGGTTTCATCAGACCATAACACATTTTCCCACGAGACTTGATGTTTGTTTTTACAAACTTCCGCCAGGCTTGGATGTTTTTCTTTGTATGAAAAGACTTCCGTCTTGCCACCCTACCCCATTGCCCATTCATATGAAGAATATGGGAGACTGTTGTCACATGTAGCACACAGCCAGTACTCGCCAGAAATTCCTGAAGCTCCTTTAAAGTTGCTGTAGGCTTCTTAAAAGCCTGAAGGCTTCTTAAAAGCCTACCTGACCAGTTTTCTTCATCTTTTCCAAATAGTTTCTCCACTTGATGATGACTGCCTTCACTGTGTTCCATGGTTTATCAAATGCTTTGGAATTTTTTTTGTACCCTTCCCCTGACTGATATCTTTCAACAATGGGATCCCTCTGATGCTTTGGAAGCTCTCGGCGGACCATGGCTTTTGCTCTGAGATGTAACTAAGAAAATGTCAGAAGACTTCTACTGGAAGAGCTGAACGTTATTTGTGATTAATCAGAGTCACTTTAAATTATGGCAGGTGTGTAATTACTTCTATTTAACATGAGCTTGAATGTGATTGGTCAATTCTGAACACAGCCACATCCCCAGTCATAAGAGTGTGTGCACTTCAAGATTTCAGTTAATTTTTCAATTGAATTGTTCACATTATAGGTAACATTAAAGTGGAAAGAGTTCTGAAATGTTTTATCTTTGTGTCATTCTTTTACATCACAATAACCTGGCATTTCAACAGGAGTGCGTAGACGTGTTATATCTACTGTATTTGTCTGCAATTTATTCACTGATAAGCCTGATATATATGATTGCAATTCATCACTTGTTCTGAGGAGGACTTTCTCGGAATTTAAGTTTGTGCTCTACCAAAGAACATCACCTTTAACTTTAAAACAGTGGGAGGGAAGAGAACAAACTTTATGATGAGTTTAAATACAAGCTTTCCAGTGTAAAAAGGTCACGTAATATGCACACAAGCTTTTACATGAATTTAACGATGCATAATAAGGTGTTTACTGTTTAGCTACCTAGTTGTTTGGACAAAGAGAAGATGTCACATGTCGTAACACAAGCTCACTGGTAACTACTGTACTGTAGCAAAATCTTTACTGAATTTGCACTGAAAAGGTACTCTTTTAGTAGAGACTTCAAAGTGTTTTACTACTCAAGCTTGGGCACTAAACTATTTTCAGAGACGTATAACAACATTGTATTCATTTTACAATGTTGTGTTATGGGTTTTCAACAAGTCAACACTTTATTTCCATGACAGCTAGCTATCTCACTAATGTTACCTCTGTGGGACTGGGGAAGTGTGTTTCACAGCATTCACTGAGGAGGCATGTTTATCTTTGACTAAAGCACCATAGTTTCATTACCGAGCTAACGTTAGTTGGCTAGCTAGGATGAAAGCAGCACTCTATCACCATTCGATCCGTTTCTTTTGTGATTTCCCTTTTAAATGATGACTGTAAGACTTATTTTCCATCATTCCTACAGTTGATTAAAACATAGCTGCATAACAATACATTGATTTAGATTAAACTTTGTCATTGTGCAATACCACAAATTGCAGTTAGCATCTAACCAGATACACAAGTTGAAGAGGGGCAGAAATTCACAGTATGAAGTCTACATATATAACAAGTGGAATATATAGATGTGCAATGAAGGGAAATACGTTAAATATATAATTAATGTGCAATTAAGGCAAATAGATGAGGGAAGAAATATTTACAAGTATATCGTACACCGATTAGCCATAATATGATGACCACTGACAGGTGAATTAAATAACACTGATAATCTTATCTTGGCACCTGTCAGTGGGTGGGATATATTAGGTAGGAAATGAAAATTCTGTCTTCAAAGTTGATGTTTTAGAAACAGGAAAAAGCTTAAGGATCTGAGTAACTTTGGCCAGGAAAAAATTGTGATGGCTAGAAGACAGTCAGAGCATCTCCAAAACTGTAGTTCTTGTGGGGTGTTCCCGGTCTGCAGTGGTCAGTATCTATCAAAAGTGGTCCAAGGAAGGAAAGCAGTGAATTGGGGACAGTCATGGGTGGCCATGGCTTAATGATGCATGTGGAGAGCGAAGGCTGGGCATTGTGGTCCAATCCAACAGATGAGCTACTGTTGCTCAGATTGCCCGAAAAATGTATGCCGGTACCGATAGAAAGGGGTCAGAACACACAGTGCATCGCAAGTTTGTTGCATATGGGGCTGATGAATCATGTTTTCTTTTATATCATGTGGATGGCCGGGTGTGTGTGCATCGCTTACCTGGAGAACACATGGCACCAGAATGCACTATGGGAAGAAAGCAAGCCAGTGGAAGTAGTGTGATGCTTTTGGCAATGTTTTGCTGCGAAACATTGGGTCCTGCCATTCATGTGGATGTTACTTTGACACAACACCTGCCTGAGCATTGTAGCAGATTATGTGCACCCTTCCATGGCAACGGTATTCACTGATGGCATTGGCCCGTTTCATCTGGATAATGCACACTGCCACAAAGCAAAAACGGTTTAGGAGTGGTTTGAGGAACACAACAACGAGTTTAAGATGTTGAATCTGTCTCCAACTTCCCCATAAAACCATAAATCCAATCGAGCATCTGTTGGATGTGCTGGACAAACAGGTATGATGCATGGAGGCCTCATCTTTCAACTTACACGATATGAAGGATCTGGTGCAAATATCTTGGTTCCAAATACTACAGCACCCATTCAGATGTCTAGTGGAGTCCATGCCTTTGACGGGTCAGGGCTGTTTTGGCGACAACATGGGGATCTACACAATATTAGGCAGGTGGTCATGATGTTATGGTTGATCGGTATATGTTATTGTAGATGTGTCATCTAGTTTTTGTCGAGTTGGCTAACGCAAGGAAACTCAGAGCAGATACAGCATTAGAACCATGTTCTGTTGTTGCTACAATCGCTTTAGTGACCAGTTGTTTAACAACAATTGTCTCTTTCTGTTGAACATAGGGGAATAAATGTCAAGAATTGTTAATTAACTCCATGATTTGCCTTTTATAATTTTTTTATTATCTGCAAATTAAGTATGAATTATGAAGAAAGTGCACCATTCAAGTCAACATGTATGTTTTTAGTAGGATTAAGTGTAGTGAAGAATCTTTGGCAAACGAAAGTATTTTTATTGAACATTGATAACCGAATCGTAATGGTGAAATGATCTATACATTTGGCTCAATAATTTGCCTATCATTGACGTTAGGTAAAAAATATTGTAGCTATTTTTCTAATACTTCACTTAGGTTGCCTTTTTGAACATGAAAATCATGATCTGAAATCATTCTAGAAGTACTTTTGAGCTGTTAAGGCTGAGAAGCAGTACTTCCTATGCTACTTCCTGCCACTACTCAAGTGTCAGTACGAATAACTGTAAACCGAAACAGAGATTTGAGACCAGGAAAGGAAAATATAGACTGTTTGTTTATTGTTGCCCTACTGTTTTTATTCATATTATTTTTACTTTAATATGTAATTTTGCCGGACCGGATAAGCGGAGCTGGCCAAGAATAGCGAATGTCTCATACTGAGTGAGTGAGTGGCTGACTACCCTTAAATAGATAGTGTAGTGGTTAGAGACGCGGACTGCGATGTGGGCGGCCATTGTTCATTCCTCACCAGAGACAGAAAAAATGTGTATGGATTTGTTTAGGAAAGAGAGGTTGCTGGCTACAAGCTTTCACAGCGAAATTATAGGGAGCCTGAAATAAAACCATTTGATGTAATATTGCGACTAATTCTGGTGGATTTCTTAAATACGCATCCGTGCATGCTTTTAGGGTAATATACTCAGGAATCCCTTGTGCAGTAAGAAAAAGCCATCTATAGTCACCTATATTGATAGTTTGTGATGGTAATTCCATATTTTCTCCACTTGATGATGACTGTCTTCCCTGTGGTCCATGGTATATCTAATTCTTTGGAAATTATTTTCTACCCTTCTGACTGATATCTTTCAACAATGAAATCCCTGTGATGCTTTGGTAGCTCTTTGCGGACCATGGCTTTTGCTCTGGGATGCAACTAAAAACAATTCAGGAAAATCCTACTAGAAGAGCTGACTTTATTTTATGGCAGGTGTGTAATGACTTCTATTTAACATGAGCTTGAATATGATTGGTTAATTCTGAACACAGCCACATCCCCAGTAATTAGAGGGTATGAACACTTTTGCAACCAGGTTATTGTAAGGTTAATTTTTCCCCCACAAAATTTGTTGTTCATCAATTGAATTGTTCACATTATAGGTGGAAAAAGTTCTGACGAAATGTATCTATGTCTCATTGTTTAACATCACAAAAACCTGGCATTCTAACAGGGGTGTGTTGACTTTTTATATCCATTGTATAGGTACCACGAATCTCCTATGTTTAAATTAATATTTGTATTACGTGACCCTTTCAGATTGTTATTGCTTTCTAAAGAAATGAACCAGCCATGGAGTGATTGGAGTCATTGTTTTCATTATAGATTAGATTCAAATTTGTCACTGAACAGTACGAGTACAGTACAACGAAATGCAGTAAGCATCTAACCAGAAGTGCAACTAGAAGATGGTTAGGACATTTACAAGTATTAAGTATAATGTATGTTACAAGTGGAATTCATAGATGTGCAATGAGGCAAATAGGGAAGGGCAGCATATGTACAATTATTAAGTGTATGTATGTACAAGTAGAAAATGAATAGTTGTGCGATGAGGCAAATGCGAGTACAATGGTATTTCAAATTTGCAGTGCAGGCAAATTGAAAGTGCAATGTGTCATGTGCAACAGAAATACATGGATAGTAGCAATGAGGTTCCCAAGGTAGTAAATGTAACTTGTCAGACTTTGCAAGGCAGAGTCTAGTAGGACAAAGGAGTACTGCAACAAGATCCCAGAGAGGCAGTATTAAACGGTGGGCATGGTTTTTGATGGGTCACAGAGTTCAGGAGAGATACAGTAGATGGAAAGAAATTGTTCCTGAGCCTGCTGGTGCGGGAATAAAGAGACCTGTACTGCCTGCCTGATGGTAGGAGTGCAAACAGTTTGTGGCATGGATGTGAAGGGTCTCCGATGATACTGCACGCCCTGCGCAGACGCCGCTTGTGCTGGAAGTCTACAAATTTAGGTACAATTATAGGTATGGTATAGCTAATTGTTAGATATCTACAGTAATCTTTGTACAAGAGTGCGCTTTAGTTTAGTTAATAAATGTTCTGTTGTCCACATTATTTCAGCAAAAATGTAATGGCTTTGGTGAAAGTTGCATTCCCGCTGTTTAAATAGCGTAATGTTTAATGACAAAGTTTGCCACAGAAAACCTCGGGTCACAACCACCCAGGCACCACAACATTCATCCCTTTTAATTGCAGGCCGGCTGAAATAGGCTAGGCCTGTTCCTTTTCTAGTTTATAATTCAATGCATTCCAAGTTAATACAGAGTAATAAATAATAGACAAAGAACATTTTAATTTAATAAATGATTTGTTTTAATTTAAGAAATCAAATGTCTAAATATCTTTTTAGGCTGGTTTTAAGAACAATCTATGCAGAAAAAGTTATATTTTTCAGTGAAGCTTTAATAATAAAATGGCAGATATAATAAAATAACAGCCAAAAACATAGAACATTTTACTGACGCTTTAACGGTCACTAATCTGGTTATGTGTGCCGACCTTCGGCACATGATGATCACACACAACAACATATCTTTTTAAAACTTTAAATAAAAAAAATTAAAAAATTGTCATTATTATTATTAGTTATTTTTGCATGTCTGTTCTTTTTCAAATGAAGTTATCCAAGGAGTAATCATCTGTTTTTAGTATTTGTAATCTGATTACAATATTTTTGCTGGTAACATAACATTTTTCAGTTACTGTTTTTTTTGTATATATACATATATGGTTTACATGTTCAATGAGAGTTTGCACAACTGTGTTTAACAGGTGTGCAAACATTTGCATTACACTGTAGTAAATGCTCTGTCTCCATGTCAGGTATCAGTACGTCTTATGCACTGTGTGTCCGTTATGATGGCTCTGAGGTGGACGACACTTATTGTGATGCTGTGACCAGACCTGAACCAACACATGAATTTTGCACTGGGAAAGAGTGTCCACCAAGGTCAGTTATCATGTTTTCCAGTTCACATCCACACAAATAACTAATACATTTGTGATTCTAACCTGTTTTGAGATACGATATGCCCGTTGGCATTCAATGTACACTCAGGGGAGTAGACCCTTATGGGGGTTCAGCCCCTAATAAGAATATGAGATGTGGAAAGCACAATTGATCAATCATCTGTATCCATCGATGTGTCCATTAAGGCGCAAACTAAAGATTGTGAAAAAACCTATGCTTTTCTAAAATGCACATAGAACTGTACTTGGACAAAAAATCTGTAAACCTACAATGAACAATAAGGGTGTGGGAGTGAAGAATATACATGCAGACAACTATTTTGGGGGTGCACTACAATCAATGTTGACAACACATGCTATTTTTAAGCAAACAACAGTCTGTCAGCGTTCTGGTGATCGAGGAAGGAGGAAGCGGACTGCGGAGCTATATCGTTTAAATTCATTTAATAAAGATGAGCTGACATATGCTCTGTATTGTTGAGACAATAACACACAAAGACAAAGGGAGCAGAGGGAACATATATACTGAGGGGAATGACTAAATGATGATCAGGTGCGCTAAACGAGACAACAGGTGCAATGAGTTGATGAGATGAGGCGATGGTGTCAGAAGGTTGGTGACGTCGAACGCCGAAGCCCGCCTCCTGCAGGGGGAGGATGGGCAGTAGATGGCGTGGTCGTCACACAGTCCTGCTTAACGAATAAAACAAATCATTATACAGCTCCAGAAAAAAATAAGAAAGCACTGCAAATGTGTTCATCCTTTCGAAAAAAGTTGAAAAGGAAGGTTTTGAGTGAGGAACAGAAGCAGTCAATTTGCAGTGGTCTCTTAATTTTGACCCTTCTTTTCCTCACTCAAACCTTCCTTTCCAACTTTTTTGGAATGGAAAGAAAATAGGTGCATTGGTCTCAAATTTTTTTCCAGAGCTGTATATGTTTGTATACATTGGGTATGGAAAGTCACCGCCCCCTTTCAAAATGTTCAAATTTTGTTTCTTTACAGCCTGAAATGAAAACACAAAATATACAAAGCCACAATATACAAATACAAAAAAAAAATAAACTACCCTATTTGACAGAATTGCAATTGCAAAATTGCTGAGACCAATCCCCTTTCTAGATCACAAATCAAGCTAATTGGCTTCCATTTTGTTAAATTGTAATGACCGTTTAATTCAGTATAAAAGCCGTTGTTCATAGAGGACTCCTCTGCTCAGCAGTGCAATTCAAAGCAAAGAATCCATTATGGATTGAAAGGTACATTGAGAAAAGGAAAAGTTTTGGAAAGGCACAACAATGGATATAAAAATATTTCAAAGGAATTGTCTATCCCTTGGAGCACAGGTAAAACCATTACTAAGAAATGGAAGGTGTATGGCACCACCCAGACCAGAATGTTTTACATATGACGATATAACATAACCATTTTAAAAAGTACACAGTTTAAAGTCGTTTTTATAACATGCGCTCCTTCACACTTGTTTGTTGTTTTCTTTCCTAGTGTGGTTGTGCCCAGTCAGTCTGAATGATGCAATATATACTTCTTAGCCTACTGTTGGCATGAGGATGAAAGACAACTAATGCAAGGGAATATATTTACTGAATATATTTTATCTCCGGAAACAACAATTGTCCACAAAACGCTATATAAATATCAGCTGTGGAGTAGAAAGGTGGTTGAGAGTTCAGAAAACGGTGAGTTTAGCTAATTGTACATAGCTGTCTAGCTTCGCTAACTTGGCTCTCTAGACTCTTCCATCCAATTATCTCAATATTGTGTGTTGATTAATATTGTCTTCCAGTTCTGTACTTCCTCCATGCAAGCCGTCGTTTTTTTGTCACACAAATGGTCATTCAGCCAATGTTACTTGAGAACAAATTCCTGACTGTCGTGTTTTATGTAGTAGCGTTCGGGTGGTATCAGTAGTTTTTAAAAACATGAATTTTGGTTAACCATATACTATTCGAATAACAACACATAATATTCGGATAGTAAAATATGGTCAAATGCACATCCCTAGCCTACAGTAAACCACAGCAGTGGGAGCATCCTGTATTGGTGGTGTTTCTCATCAGCAGGGATTGAAGCACTTATCAGGCAAAGGGAAAATGTACAGTGCAAAATATAGACTGATTTTTTTTGACAAACTAGCAGCGCTCTGTCAGGAAGTTGAAAATGGGAAGATTAGGAACATTGTCATATTCAAATGTGAACAATAGCACCACCAAAGCAACCGTACAGTGGCTGAAGGACTAGAAGTTGAATGTCCTTGAGTGGCCTAGTCAGAGCACGAACCTAAATTCCATCGAAAATCTATGGAATGACTTGAAGAGTGCAGTCATTAACTGTCAACATGCAATTTGACTGAGCTTGAACAATTCTTAGAGAAAGAATTGGCAAATATTGCACAGTCCTGATGTGCAAAGTTAATAAAGAGGTAATCAAAGACACTCATTCGTACAATAATTCAAGCAAAAGGTGTTTCCACCAAGTATTAACTCAGGGGGTATTCACTTATTCTGCAAGTATTTTACTGTTTTAAATTGAAGTAATTTACTGATTTTGTGTTTTCATTTGAGGCTGTAAGGCAAAAAAGGTGATAATTTTGAAACTGGGTGGTGACTTTCGATACCCACTATACATACATACAGTGGGGCAAAAAAGTATTTAGTCAGCCACCAATTGTGCAAGTTCTCCCACGTAAAAAGATGAGAGGCCTGTAATTTTCATCATAGGTACACTTCAACTATGAGAGACAAAATGAGAAAAAGACACCTGTCCACAACCTTAAACAGTCACACTCCAAACTCCACTATGGCCAAGACCGAAGAGCTGTCAAAGGACACCAGAAACATTGTAGACCTGTACCAGGCTGGGATGACTGAATCTGCAGTAGGTAAGCAGCTTGGTGTGAAGAAATCAACTGTGGGAGCAATTATAAGAAAATGGAAGACATACCAGACCACTGATAATCTCCCTCAATCCGGGGCTCCACGCAAGATCTCACCCCATGGGGTCAAAGTGATCACAAGAACGGTGAGCAAAAATCCAAGAAACACACGGGGGGACCTAGTGAATGACCTGCAGAGAGCTGGGACCAAAGTAACAAAGGCTACCATCAGTAACACACTACACTGCCAGGGACTCAAATCCTGCAGTGCCAGACGTGTCCCCAAGCTTAAGCCAGTACATGTCCAGGCCCGTCTGAGGTTTGCTAGAGAGCATTTGGATGATCCAGAAGAGGACTGGGAGAATGTCATATGGTCAGATGAAACCAAAATATAACTTTTTGGTAAAAACTCAACTCGTCGTGTTTGGAGGAGAAAGAATGCTGAGTTGCATCTGTTAAAGAAAAATGTATCAGTCCAAAGTTCTCTAAAGGTTTTTTATTTTCACATGCGCATGGGATAATCGATATACGGCCACCTAGTATCTATCAGTCAATCAATCAAATGTATTTTATAAAGCCCTTTTTACATCAGCAGTTGTCACAAAGTGCTTTCACAAAACACCCGGCCTTAAACCCCAGGGAGCAAACAACAATAGTGATGAACTTCAGTGGCCAGGAATTTTTTTTATAGTATGACAGCACTCCGAGTAATCAAAGAATCTAGATACGACAGGCGTCTTTGTAGCATCTTCACTGACCCCGCCCCCAACTCAAAGTTGTCACACATTGAACAAAGAACAGATGCCAGGTCATTCTCTAGTCAAGCTGATCTCTTCAAGGACGTACAAGGAGACATAGGGACTCAATTCCCCAACTGTCGAAAAACAAACGAGACATCATTCTCATATTACGCAACAGACATTAAAGAAACCAATTCCACCAATAGAGAGCTGTTCAAAATCCCGCACAAATCGCCCCATAACAGATTGACTGCATGGTAGTGTAACTAGGGCTATCAGGACACGGAACAACAACCTTTTCTTCACAACAGTTAAATAGTATAAAATTACCACTACAAACCATACTTTCCCAAAACCAACTATCTACTTCCGCAAATCCACCACACCGAAACCAACTACCTAGGTTACCAAATCCTACGAAAAAGTATAAATCCTGTAATCTATATCGGGGGGAATAAAAACAGGGGTGCGTCAAGGAATGATCTCACCGGTAGATGCTCTCCGGTCCGCTTCTTCTGACCGCCAGCACCCCTCCCACAGACGGTTAGCGTTCTTGCCAGTTCCCGTCGGGTCACTCGCGGCAAGGCCAGAGGTAGCCTGAACCGTCCCTCTTCTTGCGGGAACACTACACAAATAGTCATCGTCTTGATTCCCACGGGAATCTCCTTAAACAAAATGTCCAGTCGAATGTCCAGAGGTAGCTTCTTAAATGTAAACGTAGTGGTTAGCATAGTCTCTTCCTGAACCCCGGGTCATTAGTCTTCTTTGGTCCTAGCCGCTGTAAACGCCACCTGGGCCAATGGAGATTACGTATCTGGTATGTTCTTCTCCCCCCCTGAACAAGTAATGTCTTGACCCGCGTAGACTCACTCAAAACGCGTCGGGGGCTATTTTGGTCACCAGCGGGGTTGGCTACGTCGAGTGTAGGGAAAGTTCTCCAGCGATTCCGCGTCGCCGGGCAGGGTGGGATGATGCAAAACACCAAGGAGTCCCAGCGATCGACCTGGCGGAACACCGCGGGAGGGTGGGGTCGGTCAGAGAGACGATCCATCCAACCTGAGCAAAAAGGACTACAACACAGAGATCAATAAACTCCACACAAACTTTTCTAAAACTTCCACGTTTTACATACCTTCTGCAACTCCCATATGTTACCTCGGACAAATTCCGCCAATCTGCCCGGTAGGCCACGAATCCGTCATTGAAGGAAAACGTAATTGACCGGAAAATCTAATAACTCCAAAAGATACATTGTTCACATGTCCAAACACCATACATAATTTTTGCCGGACCAACGTAAACGCGGGATACCAGCAAAGATTAACTGCCACACATACCCATAATTAAACCCAGCAAACCTAAGTGTGGCGAAAACGCCGGATCCAGAGCGATCACCATGGGGTCGTCATGCCACCATCCGTCACCCTGGTACCTCGATTAACGTGCTCAGCATGCGTTAATAAGCTCGTCAGCCTTTTCGCGAGGTAATCAAGGCCTTAACCTCGTCTGCAGATTCAAATGTGCCCTAACACATATACCTGCGCCTTAATGTAAAAAGGGTGCCCTAACACTCTAATACTTGCGCCCTAACGCAAACACATATCCCAATTGCCTATTGCCGACTGTATTGTGCTCTTATCTCCTGAGTTCAAAATATCTGCCTGGGTACCTGTACTGATAAATCCCGAATATCATATCAGCCGGGTGCCTTTGCTCTCACCCCTCTAGTAGCTAACCTACGATCGGGGGAGGATTTAAGCTCCAGAGACCCAGTCTCTGGCCGTGCAAGGTTGACCCGCTAGCATATGAATCGAGACCCCGGGTTAAGTAGCCAAAGGACAAGCTCCCAAATTGTGATGGAAATTTCATCGATAGACACTCAAAAGAGTAAGAACAGAGACAAAATTATCTTGGCACAATTAGCAGTTTATTTGCAAATAGAGAGACGCGTCAAATGCTTCCACCTTATCCTTCCTGCCATAATGTTCACTGTTGTGTTGACCTAAAGGGACAACTGCCCCTACCGTCCGCCAACAATCACATTCCTAAGGAACAAAGAACAGATACCCTTAATGGTTTAGCCAGTTGAGCAGATGGTCAGAGAACCTAATGATCCTCTGACATAACACAGATGCATGTCAAAACCAATGACCAGAGTTACATACTAGGTAATAGATAAGCAAACATGTCTCCAAAATACATTAGTTAAGAAATTGCCACAACAGCAACAACAACAACCACATACTCAGAATTGGAAAGGCCAGAAACAGCGCAGATATCTAAACCAACATAGAACTAGTCAACATCGTCAATAGGGATCTCAGTGAAAATGACATGAGATATAGTGATTAAGCCAATCAGTCATGTATTGTTATATCCTTTACCAGTCAGCTGTAAGGAAAAGCAACAGGGTTAAGAAGTTCAACAACACAACAAAACACTTGACCTAATAAAAGTAATGTTCTGCTATTCCAACAACCGAGTGAGAAATGTGCCGACCTGACCTGGTTGACAGAGACATTCACAACCAGGTCAATCACTACTAAGAACTCAGTTCAGGACTGTAGGCAGGAAACAGAATGTAGGCAGGAAACAAGTCCTCATGCTACAACATGAAGTCATAAAAAAATGTATCCTACAACATAAAGAATGTTACTGTGATGTTTGGTGACTACCGCTAACACATGGAAATGTCAGGGTGATCGGGTAGGCCCAAACATGGTGCAGACTGGACAGCATGTTTTAGCTCCAGGAAGGCTTGATCCCCTTCTGGAGTCTTAACCAAAAAAATCAGAGATTCAACTAAGGTCTCTCAGCAGCCCCATTAGGGAGACTAAGTCCATGAACTGCAATACCCGACCATCTAAACAAACAAACAGAAAACATCATATGCCATTAAGTGAATGGTATGGGCATTTTCTGAAAACTTGCCCATTCATTGGAGAGGGAGTGACCCTCGGGATTGACGTCATTACAAATGTATATTATACTAGCCTCACAAAGCTGGGCTCTGAAGAAAACAAATAACTTATCAGCAAAACAACAACTATGAAAACAAACCGACAGTCTTGCAGAGGGGAAACAAAGTATCAACATACTAGTATCAATGAGCAGCCCTATGGAGGATTAAAAGGCTTCAGATTGCAAAACAGGGGGGCCTCAGTGGACACCAGAAGGATCTCTAAGGTTTGAGATAGATCTCAAAATTTACCCAAAGGTTCCTTTTTAAAAATGTTTTTTTCACCTATAGTGCAATACAGGAGTAAGAATCAGATTACAAATGAAATGAATCAAAACACAAGAAAAACAAATAAAACACAATCTACCACAACAAAACTCATTGATAAAGGATGATAACAAGGTACTTAATCATTAACAGTTGAATTTTACCATCCCTCAATTTTTTTTTGATGATTATAACAAAACTCGTCAAAGGTTCCCTCACCGGAAGAATCAAAGCACTACATGGGGAGTCACAGGTTTCATTGACAATACCGTGATAAACCAAGGCATCAAAACCAGCTGTCAGCTGTTGCGCTCAGCCATTATTGGGATTTATAGGGTGGTCCACGGAAGCGTAAGTGGTATTACGATTTTTCAGTGTTTCATCTTTGATCAATGTGCATTCTGTTGTGGCAATTTCTTAACTAATGTATTTTGGAGACATGTTTGCTTATCTATTACATGGTATGTAACTCTGGTCTTTGGTTGTGACATGCATCTGTATTATTTCAGACAATCATTTGGTTCTCTGACCATCTGCTCAACTGCCTAAACCATTAAGGGTATCTGTCTTTTGTTCCTTAGGAATGTGATTGTGGGGGACGGTAGGGGCAGTTGTCCCTTAAGGTAAACACAACAGGGAACAATATGGCAGGATGCTGTAAGCCCTAAATGGGTTGAAGAGGTTACCCATGTGGAGAAAGACAGTATGCCCTTTGTGTCAGGCCTAGGTGGTAATAGAACAAAAGGAATGTATTCTATTGAGTTAGCACATAGGTGCAGCATTATACCACACCCCTTTGACTGTTATAAATACGAGCTGTACATGTAATTTCTTCAGAGACTCCTGAAATGATTATTCGGTAAGCATTTGACGCGTCTCTCTATTTGCAAATAAACTACTAATTGTGCCAAGAGAATTTTGTCTCTGTCTTACTCCTTTGAGTGTCTATCGGTGAAATTTCCATCACAATTCAAGCCTTTGCCCATAAATGTCCAAAAACTCTGCCACGGTACAGAGCTTCAGGGAAAAGTGGCATCTGTCGTTGAGAAGTAGGAATGACTTTCTGGGCCTGAGACCCCGTGTGAGGCATTTTGGGTAGTAGCTATGTTGGGTCCCATGCTGGTCATGGCCTTACTCGCATCCAATACCCCCTTCTCGTTCTTGATTTTGCCCACTTCGGAACTCGGTGTCACCTGTAGCTTAGTGTTTTTGTAATTGTCTTCCTGTGGTTATTCTATTCTTGCGTTCCCCTATTCCCATCACTTCATTCAAAACATCTGTAACACCTTCATATCGTCATCACATTCCCATCTTCCAGAGACTTGTAACCTGCCACCACTCCGACTCCAATCCCCCACTTCGTCCTGTCATAAAGTTGCTGTGGCCGTACCAAAAGGGCCACATTCCTGTGAGGACAGAGTTTGGTGGGGGAAGGATACAATCTGCCTTCTTTGTCTCATCATCTCAGTTAAACTTTCCACAGTCTTATCTCAGTCACTTTCAACATCATTGCAGCGCCATTTCGGCTCGCGTCGGTCTTTGTCTTCAACCATCTTTTTCCGTCCACTTTCTTTGTGCTTTTCTAATCCATTCCATTTACAAAAAAACTAAACTTTTTTAGGATATTAGAACTATAGGCCCAAGTCCCTCAGTCCGTGTCAGGCGTTATGTACAAATGCAAACACATTAACTCTAGGAGTTGCAACAATTACCCACCCTTAACCGTAGATATCCCCATGTATTATGCATTTTCTAATTTTATTTGGGCTCTTGCACGATAGGCAACTCATTTTCTATCCCATCCTTTCTCAACAACTTACAACTTATGTTTTTCAATGATTTTACCAAAATGGATATCTCTCATATTTTCATAATCCATCTTAGTTTAATTAAGTAAGTTCTGCAAATTAATGAGAAATCATTTCGCATTCGCAAAAGGTTTAATAAAAAATATAGAATCAATACTCAATTTTCAACAGTTTAACTTCGATGCTTCCACGATGTGATTAACTTCCCCCGACGACATTGTCTCCACACTTGGTAGGCCAGCTCCACATCCACACGAGATTGAGTAGTTTTTATATTAAAAAGATACATAAATCCTCCCCTGATTTATTACATCTATCACCGTCAATCTCCCTCTTTTTTTATGAGGGTTCCATTACCACATGGAGTACAGATCAACCAAATCGGTATACAAGGCCTTCAAAACGAAAAACTGTGTTCTAGAACAGATGTTTTCGGGGATCACACAGAAACCCCAGGTACCGTACACGGGAATCACACAGAAATCCCAGTCCACATAGGACATGATGTAAAACCTGACACTCTCACAGATTTGTCAGAGTTTCTAAAACTGACACTCACACAGAATTGCCAGAAACCGTTCATAGAACTCAGGACTCACCAATATATCTTAACTAAAAAAAAAAACAGGTCCGTTAATTGATACCGTCAAGGCCTATCAAGCAAGTCCCCTGAAACAGCCACCCAGAAAATTTCGCTCACCTATAACAAAGAGAAAGTAATTCCACCGTGAGCTATCCCGGAGAAAAAAACTGAAACCCATCCAAATATGACCACCGATATAAGTGACGCCAAATGTTAAAGAAAAATGTATCGGTCTTGAGTCCAAAGTTCTATAAAGGTTTTTTATTTTTACATGCGCATGGGATAATCGATATACGGCCACCTAGTATGACCGCACTCAGAGTAATCAAAAAAATCTAGGTATGACATGCGTCTTTGTAGTATCCCAACTCAAAGTTGTCACACATTGAATAAAGAACAGATGCCAGGTCATTCTCTAGTCAAGCTGATCTCTTCAACAGATAAACAGAGAACCCAGTGGTCTGTTAATTACTCATTGACTTAGGTCACAGCATACTAAATGAAACCACCATAGAAATGAATCTAAACTCATAACTGCCAATGCAATATAAAATAATAACATTGAATCATTATATTGCTTCACAATTTCAATTTCCATCACACATCCAAAAAACACCATACCTACTGTGAAGCATGGGGGTGGAAACATCATGCTTTGGGGCTTTTTTTTTTGCAAAGGGATGAGGACGACTGATCCGTGTAAAGGAAAGAATGAATGGGACCATGTATTGTGAGATTTTGAGTGAAAACCTCCTTCCATCAGCAAGGACATTGAAGATGAATGTAAATTGTGAGGTGGGGCCTCCATGGATCAGACCTGTTTGTCCAGCGCATCCCACAGATTGGATTGAGATCTGGGAAATTTGGAGGCCAAGTCAACACCTTTTAACTTGTTGTGCTCTTTAAACCATTCCTGAACCATTTTAGCCTTGTGGCATTGCGCATTATCCTGCTGAATGAGGCCAATGCCATCAGGGAATACCATTGCCATGAAAGGGTGCATATGGTCTACAACAATGCTTAGGAAGATGGTATGTGTCAAATTAATATCCACATGAATGGCACCAAGGTTTCCAGAACATTGCTCAAAGTATCACACTGCCTGCACCGGCTTGCCTCCTTCCCATAGTGCTGCCTCATTCAGGTCGCACAGGCGGCACTATGGTCGCACAGGCCCCCATTCAGGTCGCACAGGTAATCCAGTTCCTCCAGGAGGGCACATGATCATCCATACTTGCCATTGCAGGAAGGTCTGCTGGTCCTCTCAGTAGGCCTACAGTATCAAGAGCATGTAGGAAATACCAGGAGACGGGCCGTTACATGAGAAGAGATGGACAGGGCCATAGAAGGGCGTCAACACAGCAGCAGGATCGGTATCTGCCCCTTTGTACAAGAAAGAACAGGAGGGGAACTTCCAGAGCCCTACAAAATGACCTCCAGCAAGCTACTGGTGTGCATGTGTCTGACCAAACTGTCATTAACCGACTTAATGAGGGGAGTGGGACCTGTGCTCACAGCCCAACACCGTGCAGCTTGATTGGCATTCGCCAGAGAACATCAGAGAATTGGCACGGCTTGACATTGGCACCCCGTTCTCTTCACAGATGAGAGCAGGTTCACACTGAGCACATGTGTCAGATGTGAAAGAGTGTGGAGATGCCATGGTGAATGTTATGCTTTACACTGCTGCAGTGGTCGCTGGGTTCTTACTGGTGCAGGACAATGCCTGGCGTCGTGTAGCTAGAATGTGTAGGCAGTTACTGGATGAAGGCATTGATGCCATTGACTGGCCCTTACATTCCGCAGACCTGAATCCAATTGGAACATTATGTATCGGGGCATCCGACGACACCAAGTAGTGCCACAGACTGTCCAGGAGGAAATCCCTGAGGACACCATCTGCCATCTCTGGAAAAATTAAGAGACCATTCCTTCTTAAATTAAGACTTCTTAAATCAGCATTTCTATATGTATGGCAGGCATTCCATTCCAGTGTCTGTTAAATTCAAATAACAGGCACACCTCATTTTACTTAATGAGGTACTGATTAGATGATTACCTGAACCAAATATTATTTAACGAGGAAAAGTATAAAACAACTGCTGTGGTCATCACTAGGACCAGCTTTGCAATAGGACCAGCTGGATGGCAAAAACACTGCAAGTAGTACCTCAAAGGTAATTTGATTGAAAAATAACTATTTAGTATGACAAAACAGTTGAAAAGAAAAGCTTTGACTGAGGAAAAGGGTTAAATTCTGGCTTTATGGGCAGAGGGATACAGTGAGCGTAAGGTCGCTTCCATCCTGAAATTTCAAAGACGGCGGTTCATAAGAACAAGGTCAAGCAACAGACATTGGGGACAAAAAAGCTACAGACTGGCAGAGGGCAAAAACAATTGTCCACTGACAGAGATTACTGTCAAGTCATTCGAATGTCACTCTACAACCGTGGGATGACATCCAGTGACCTACAAAAAGAATAGCAAACAGCAGCTGGGGTGAAGTGCACGGCGAGGATGTTTTGAAAATTGCTCCTATGGGCAGGGCTGAAGTCATGAGGAATGGAGTAAGGTAATCTTCTCTGACCAGTAAATTATTTTTCAGCTTTGCTCAACACCTAGTGAGACAGAGACCTGGAGAGACCAACAAGCCACAGTGTCTCGCACCCACTGTGAGATTTAGTTGAGGATCTGTGATGATCTGGGGATGCTTCAGCAAGACTGGAATCCGGCAGATTTGTCTTTGTGAAGGACGCATGAATCAAGCCAAGTACAAGGTTATCCGGTTGGAAAACCTGCTTCCTTCTGCTCTGACAATGTTCCCCAACTCTGAGAATAGTTTTTTCAGCAGGACAATGCTCCATGCCACACTGCCAGGTAAATCAAGGTGTGGATGGAGGAACACCAGATCAAGACCCTGTCATGGCCAGCCCGATTTCCAGACCTGAACCCCATTGACACCTTTGGAATTTGATCAAGAGGAAGATGGATGGTCAAAAGCCATCAAACAAAGCCAAGCTACTTGATTTTTTTGGCCAGGAGTGGCATAAAGTCAACCAACAGCAATGTGACAGAATGGTGGAGAGCAAGCAAAGACACATGAAAGCTGTGATTAAAAATCACGGTTATTACACCAAATATTGATTTCTGAACTGTGCCAAAGTAAAAAAATATATACGACAATACTTGAACAAAAACGAGCTGCATGGTCGAGTTGCTAGGAAGAAGCCCTTACAGTGCCAATGCCACAAAAAAGTCTGACAACAGTTTGACACACCTCACAGCCTCTGGCACACTGTAATTTGGAGTGACGAGACCAAAATAGAGCTTTATGGTCACAACCATAAGCGTGATGTTTGGAGAAGGGTCAACATGGCATTTAGTGGACAGAATACCATCCCCACTTAGAAGAATGGTGTTGTTCACTGATGTTTTGGGCATGTGTGAGCTCTGAAGGCACAGGGAATCTTGTGAAAATTGAAGGCAAGATGAATGCAGCATCTTATCAGAAAATACTGGCTGACAATGGGCATGAAAGCTGTGCATGGGACGCTCTTGGACTTTCCAGCATGACAATGACACAAGGCCAAGTTGACCCTCCAGTGGTTACAGCAGAAAAAGGTGAAGGTAATATAGTGGCCATCTGTCTCCTGACCTTAATATCATTGAGCCACTCTGGGGAGATTTCCAACATGCGGTACATGACCACCAAAGACATTACATGACCTGGAGGAATTTTGCGAAGACGAATGGGCAGCTATACCACCTGCATAGACAATTATTACAAAAGACGGCACGCTGTCATTGATGTCAAAGGGGGCAATACACGGTATTAAGAACTAAGGGAATGCAGACTTTTGAACAGAGGTCAGTTCATTTTTTTCTTTATTGACATGTTTTGTTTTATTATTGTGTCATTCAGTTATGACCTAGAGTTGAATGTGAATTCCATTAGAAATGAAAGACATTTGTTTTGACATGCATTTCAGCTGTTTTATATACAAATGGTACATACAGTATATTACCAATTTTCCAAGGGTATGCAAACTTTTGAGCACAACTGTATATTATATTTGACTGACTAAAAGCAGGAAGAGCATCTTTCAGGGGTTAGAGACTTTTCTAACCAAAATACACAGATGAATTGACTGAATAGAAACTTGGACAGCAGCTAAACGAGGGCGATGGTGAACACATGAATCCCCACCCCATGCCAAGAATATCCAGAGGCAATGTGTACTTTGTGTATTATAATGTTGCAGTTGGAATTATTACTTACTGTCACGAGGGGTGTGGGAAATCCAAAGGAGGAAATTCCAAAAAGGGAGATGGAGGCAGATGCAGGGGTGCAAGGGAAGACTTTAATGTTACAAAAAGTAAAACAAAACCGAGTGCCGTGCACTACAACAAAAACAACAAACTACAACTAGGCGAGCAGGAGCAGGAGCAAACAGACCACACACATGACAAAACAACACAATGACCCAACAAAGGCAGGAAGAAACAGACTAACGAGGAGAACAGAAACAGGTGGGGGCAAAACACAGGTGAACTAAATACACTGATCAACAGAAACAATGACAAGACAGATCAGAGACAAACAGAAAACATGGAACGGAACAGCCCCAGCTGGCCGGGACCGTGACAACTTACAGTCTGTCTTGTCTCTGTGGGTTGAACTGGGTAACTTTATGGTATTGCAATCACCTTTTGACCTTTTATAGCTAAAAGTGGAGCACGATCCTCTGTTTTGAAATGTTTCTCACAAAAATTTGTCTCATTGGAAAAGTTTCTCCATTGATTCTTCCACAATAAAACTTTGGAGAGGCAGACGTATTCTCCAAAATGTAGAGCGGGTAGAATTTAATTTCAGCTCAAGACTCAAAAGCAGGCAAACGAACAGGCAGAAGGCGACATCGACACAAACAAAGGAAATCCAGATGTTCAACATTTATCAATTGCACCGAATAACACAGCGTCATCCTCCACAATGAAATTCTTGTGACATGGCACAAGTAAGAATTAATAAATATATTAAGCAAAAATATACTAACAAATATAGCAATGATATACATTGTATATTATTAACAGTGTAAACTAGCCGCAATTTTAAGAAGAGTATGTAATGGGGAGTATGATTAGTATGGGTAGAAGTATTGAATATTACATATGTTGCATATATAGCAATAATATGCATAACTATGTAAACTAGCAGGCAAAATCCCAAATACAATTGTGAATTTCAAAAAGGCTCAGGCAAAGGTAGTACAGACTAGGATAAGCTAAATAGTGAACATGGCATGCTAGCATTAAAGAATGCTAGAAAGCTATCACACACTCTTGACGGGCTTAGTATATTGATGCTTGGGAGCTGGGAGTACTGCAATCGTGATTGGGATCTGGAGGCTAAATGTCATCCTGGTGATGTGGTTAAGAGATGGAACTGTGAACAGAACTTAGATATCACAACGAGTAAAACTTCAAGTCTTCTCTCCCACGTCCCTTGTACCTTATGACCACAGTATTTTGCACAATTACATTATTACTTTGATGTCCATAAACGAAAATGGGCAAGCTTGGTGAAGCAACCTATCTTCACAAAGCTTTTTCAGGCAAAAATTCACTATCACCTGATGATATCACTGCCGAATAACAGAAGCTGTGTATGGTGGCTATAGGAAATAGTTCCCCAGTGCCAGTTTGAATTCAGTGTACAGTTTAAAATTTGATATATTTTTTTATCGATGCTACTGCGATATATACTGAATTATAGTTTGAAGTGTTTGAGTAGTTCTCCGCTTCCAATGCAGCTTTGCAATATCGTTACAAACTGTTTCCGTTCATGAATTTGGACAATGCTAATAATATTAATTACAGTTTTGGACAGAGCTGAATAATGGATTGTTTGAAAAAAATTACTGTGCTCTCTGGAATATTTCTTATTAAGCGAACATTGAGAAAATTATGAATTTCGGACGAACAACACACTACAGGCATTTGAGAACTGAGGGGACAAATTGCTGTAGTTTTGTATTCCCATTCTTGTTTGATTTAGGATTTCAGCTGCTCAACAGTTGAACTGTCTGCTTTGTCATATTTTATGTTTCATACTGAATCAAATATTATCAATGGGTGACAAGTCTGGACTGCAAGCAGGCCAGTTTAGCACTCAGACACTACTACTACGGAGCCATGCTCTGGTAATACGTGCAGAATGTGGTTTTGCATTGTCTGGCTGAAATAAGCAAGAACATCCCTGAAAAAGACATTGTCTCGATGGCAGCAGATGTTGCTACTTATATTGTTCAGCATTAATGGTGCCGTCACCGATGTGCAAGTCACCCATACCATGTACGCTACTGCACTCCCATACATTACGGATTTTGAATGTTACAATGCTAGTGGTTTCTGATTGGCTGCTTTTTGTTTAATACATCTGTTGTTTGCCATTCAGTGATGTGCTTTTTGATAATAACAATAATAACAATAATAATCATAACAATCATAGTAATCATTAATATTCAGGACAATTAATATACATGTTCTTTGATGGGGAGCGGTAAAGGACCTGGATAATGGATTGGGAGGTCCTGGCTCAACAAAGGTTGAGAACCACAAAACTCTTCTGCAGTACTATAATGTCCATCTGGAGTAACCATATTATTCCGCATGCCATTAGACTGTAATTATACTAAGCATAAGCCATGGCACTTGAAATGTCTTTTTTTTCACTCTTGGTTGTAGATGGGAGACCAGTCGGTGGAGTGAATGTTCGCGAACATGCGGTGAGGGCTACCAGTTCCGTACAGTGCGCTGCTGGAAAATGATGGCACCAGGCTTTGACAGCTCTGTGTATGACGAGCTGTGTGTTGCTGCAGAGCTGCAGAAGCCCATGACTCGTAAGGCATGCAAGAGCAAAGGCTGTGGCCCACAGTGGGAGGTCTCTGACTGGTCTGAGGTGTGTGTG
>JACXGJ010006472.1:0-34410 GCA_016801105.1 Esox niger | reverse complement strand
ATCACTAGGTTTCAGATGTACCCATGTGTGCTAGCAAAATGCAGCATGTACTAGGCCTGTGAAAGCCTACCCACATTGCCATTAGACCATGAAGGCCTAACGATTTTAAACATTATCATCAACGCAATAAATACGTTTGACTCCAAATTACATTGTGAACATGAAAAAGCACAACAAAACAGGCTATTTCTTGAATACCAATTAAAACATGTTAAAGCATGAATGAACAAAACAGGCTGTTTCGAATGCCTATTAAAATATGTTATATACCATCAAGTGCTTTTCAAACTACATGTAATATTTAAATAAATAAGCTTGGCTATTACCGAGGAAGGTGATCAGTTTTCCTTCATAAGTTCCAGCTTCATTCAATGGTTAGGTATAACACATTTTAGGAAATTAACATTTAAGAACTATATGAATCAGTGATTATGAAAGCTCACGTCAGTTCCTAGTATCGTCCATAATTCCAGGATCACATAAAAGTGACTCCATCTCGAGACTCCTGTCGGTCAGCTTGGTGGTGGAACCGAACAAATTAGCGCACATTGGCTCCTTTGTCTCCTTTCTCGCTTTACGACGGTCGTTCTCTCTCCGCCATCTCAACTTTCTGTTTTCTTTTCTCTTCGCATGTACCACACGCTCCGTCTGTCCGAATACAACTCTCTTGGAATCCATTTCGTTTAGCTGGAAAACTTTATTTTTCTTTCTGTCCATTTCGATTTTGATTTCCTTCTACCACGTTATTTTCTTTAACTTCAATTGTACGAATTTTATACAATAATTACTGCACACGAATTACAATAACTACTGCACACACGTCTACCTGCTATCCGCCAAGCAAGGACTTCGAGATGAATCACGAAGGTTTCTCACTTTGAAAAAAGTGCCCTATATTAGGGCTTTTAAATCACATGTGATACACTTACTATTCGATCTAGTAAGCACTTACCATCTCAACAGGGAAGCTTTCGTATATTTTGTGTGGTGTCTTTGTACCAAGACTAAGCTTATGTCTTGTGTGTCCTCACCACAGGTTCCCATTGCTTAAAAAGCAAAATACCTTGGTGTTCCTTGAATTCCAGATGTGGATTATCTGGATTCCCATGCTGATATTACTGACTTGTTCTTTTAGAGTGGTTTGATTCGTCAATCAAACCATCATCCGGGTCGTCACGGCACCAACTGTTAGCTTCCTGTTCTGATGATGTTTAAGAACAAAAAGTTATGCAACCAAAGTCAGGGGAGAGCCATCTTTATTCAGCATGAGACGTTGATATTCCTTTGTGCTTCTCCGACTGTCTTTGTCCTAAACAGCCTATATATACAAGAACACATTCCCTCCACTTTCTAGCTGTTATCCAATCGTGTAAGGGCACTGTATGTCACAACCTCCCTATTCCTAATCCCAAACTTTGGAATGTATGGGGGATGTGTGGCATTGATGTTCAACCACATTCCTTGGTGGAGTTGATGTTCAACCACATTCCTTTGTGGAGTTTCCTAGGATGTATAGAAAGTTACATACATTTGCAAAGCAACATTACTCTGTATTGTGTCCTTTAGAATTAAAATACACCTAAACAGACATACTTTCTCACACATCTGTGTTGTGTTAAGTTTCTCAAGCCTACTTTCTCTCACATTGTATTATTCATTCAACAAATAGTCAGTGCAAAAACATACACTTTGACATTGAATCACAAATTATTAAAATAAATATAAAATAAAAACACAGTAAAATTGAAGCCATTTTGTGGGGTCTGTGGTAGGGGGTACAAAGAATGCTTTGAGTTGTTGATAACCAGTTGCGGGGGAGGGGTACTAAAAGTAGGCGTCGGGGGTGTGGCAAACACATCCAGTGTGTGGCCAGACATTTGTTTCTACAAATTGATTTTACGCCTTACAGGCTCATTTGGAATAGATGTAAAAGGCATGTTGAGACATGCCATGGCCTCTAAGAACTCCTAACCACCCCAAAGTCCTTCTAACATCAGCAATTTTGTTGGTTGCTGTCACACTTTGAACTAGAACCAACAGGTGCGATCCCTTGATTATCTCTCCTTTGAAAATGAATTCACCAATTTAAGTCAAATCTGTAGACCTGTGCAATATATTCGACATCCTTCTTACTCCTCACAGGCACATTATCCAAACTTTTATCAACAAGGTTAACATTTCGATCATATTGAAAAATTGCAGGGTATTCTTTTGCTCTTCCTTGTAAATCCATATCATACTTCATTAGTATATTGTGTAAGGCTGAGTCCTAATCATTACATCAGTGCTAGTTGTTTTGGAATCTTGCAGTTTTTCTAACTGATGTTGCGGCACCAGAAAATCTTTCTGAGCATGATCCATGTTGTTTAACCCTGTCTCGATGCAACTAGACTGGTTATGAATGGAACTGCTACGCTTAGTAATGGTAGTAGAAAACCTCCAGATTGGTGAATAGTGTTATTTTCATTGCGACTGAAGTGTTCTTTCTAGACATACATATGATGTTGGATTTTGCCCTCTTCACTTCACGCAGCTACAATTCTGTCAAAGGTATATTATCGTGCCTTAGATTAAGACCAATTTCACAGAGGGATAGAATGAAGTCTGTTGGTCGTGGTTTCTAAAATAACTTTTAGTTAATTGGCAGTTCCTTTAAACAGCATCTTCAAAAGTGGTAGATTTCTACAAATGCATTTAGACAGGCTCAAACTTGTATGTCTTGTATGTACACAACAGGCCAATCCCCAGAAAACAGTTCTGTTCTCAGATAGTAGTCTTCTGGTGTTGTAGCCTTAAAGTCTGTAAAAAAAACTAAGGGGTGGGTGTGTTGCATCATTAAAACTCTCCTTGAAGAACCAAGAAATGCCAGGGTATTTGTCTTCCTAAAATACTAATCTGCAGATTGTTGCATGGGTTTTTAAACAAGATGATAATTTGTATGGAAGGTAATAGTTCTATTAGATTTGCCTTTAACATACATGTTTTGGACAAGGTAGATGGCATTCTGATTACGGTGGTGTGAATATTGTGTGAAAACTCTCTTCATCGCCAAACTCTCTGATGCAGTTATCATTAAATCATCAATAATAAAAAGGTTGTGTTTCTGAATCGGTAAAAGATTTTCATCACACAATGTTGATAAACCCTCTATAAAAGTAATTTCTCTCAACTTCAACATTTCATCATACAACGGTTGCTAACACAAATAACCCAAGACTATATTCTGAATTTTTGGAGAAAACAACATCAGCATTATCCAGCAACATCTTCACAAAATAAGTTTTATCTGAGTTACTGGGTCCCACTAATGAAACAGCTGAATGGGCGTTGTAGTTGTGCGTCAATCCCGCTACGGTCACTATCCATCGTAAAATGTAATATAGTACCCAATAAGGCCTTGTGCTGGGGAGCAGAACAAGCTAGTTGTACACAACTCTTAAAAGCTTAGAAATACAACTACTCTGAAGGGCTTGGATATCTGTTTTTCAACACTCTTTTATCTCTAGCAATTTAATCTACATTAGCAAGGACATGATAATCAGCACATCCTTCACCTCATACATACACTAAACAAAGTTATAAATGCAACACTTTTGTTTTTGCCCCCAATCATCATGAGCAGAATGCAAATATGTAAAACTTTCTCTGTACACAAAAGGCCAATTTCTCTCAAATATATAATATAACATATCAAGATGCAAGAACTGGGATATTTTCTGCTTCCAGGAACTTTGTACAGATCCTTGCAACATGGGGCCTTGCCTTTTCATGCTGCAACATGAGGTGATAGTCGTGGGGAAATGGCCCAACAATGGGCCTCAGGATCTAGTCACGGTATCTCTATGCATTCAAAATGCCATCAGTAAAAGGCACCTGTGTTCGTTGTCCATAACACACACCTGCCCATACCATAACCCCACCAGCTTCTAAGAACAGGGCATGCAGACCTACCTCAACTTCTATATGAGGCAACCATGAACAGTCTAAAGCAAAATATAGGCCTAGTCTAAACAGTCCATTTATTACAGTGAATTAGCAGAATAATGGATAAATCAGGATATGGTAATAAATGTATCCTTAACAATTCCTCCCTTTGTCCCATTAGGGACAATAAAACAAATAAATGTATTCCAGTGTCAAAATGCATAATTTTTCTTCTTTATTAATATTTAATCATTTTAATGCAAAACTACTTGGTCTTAAGGACCAGGAGGTTACAGTTATTTTTAAATCCATTACAACAGAATCAAACACTGACGATCATGACAGTTGTTATGGTTATAAAGATTATTGTTCAATTCATACAAATTCTTCTTCTTCTCCCGTGGTCCTCTGATCGATCAACGTCGCCTGCTCCTTTCTGCCATACTGGGCCAAGGCCCCCTCTGGGTTTGATGTATACCATCGTGACAACTCCAGGTTAACTATGTGTCATTTACCTAAGCATGGACTTGTGAGGCAGTCAGTATATGTGAGCATCAGTAAATCAGTATCAGTTGATCAGTTTTAAATGTGGGATGTCTTAAACAAGGGTATGTCTCTAAGCTCTATGCCAAACTGATTATTCTTGTAATATAATGTTACTTGTCCTGCCTTTAACAGCATAGTCATTAAAGAAAGAAATGCTAGCATGGAATTGTGGCCAGTCGCTTTGGGTGATTCATAGTCTGTGTTGGTTACCTTGGGTCTGTTACACCTGGTGGCCTAGGCGTATAATTCGACACTCTGGTTTTTGAGCTCCTACAGGGGTGAAGAAAGTACACAGTCCCAGTGGTTACTGTGGATGGGTTAATAACCGAGAATATTATTCTAACTGCATATCTTATGGGGGCATGGGTTATTATTACTTCTTCTGAGCAATCGTTGCCTATAACCGCTTCCCTCTTTTCCTGGTCCCTTTATGCTGTTTTACACATTTGGGCCGAATATTTTGGTGAAGCAGATAAGAGACTTAATACAGTCATAGGAGACCCTGCAGTGGACAAACATTCTATATGGGCTATCCTGTCCCAACTGCAAATGGTATGGTTCACTAATGGAGGGAAGATAGTTTTACTTCTTACATCTGGCCTAGACTGGGTCATGTATCGGGGCAAGGACAGGATGAGAATTGGTCCTCCCTTTTCTCCTATGGACTCCTCTTTCCCTGCTGACGGTGGACCATCACACCTGGATACCTCGACCAATGAGAGCAACTTGTTCCTGACTAGCCCTTTTTTTCTGAAGTAGTAATAATGAAGAGCATGCATACAGCGTAAAACCTGTGAAGGAGTTCTAACCCATCTTCTAATTGTAATGTGTTAGAGAGCCTCCACTTTCCCTAATTATTGGACTGGAAACAGTAAACAGTCCATTTATTACAGTGAATTAGCAGAATAATAGATAAATCAGGATATGGTAATAAATTAATCATTAACATGTTGCAGATCAAGACGATACCTGACGATTTCAGCTACCATTCTTCAAGCCGCTGAAGTTCAACACTACTGTTGTTTGCTCCTTGGTGTTTAAGGCTGGGTGTTTTGTAAAAGCACTTTGTGACAACTGCCTAACAACTGCTTAATAAAATGTCACACCTCCGCCTCCACGCCCGCGCAGGGGCGGGCGTGTGCGCTCCTGAGCTACAGACGCGCACCTGTCCCCACACCTGTTTCCAATCACCACTCAGACATCTGTTCCTACTCTCCTCATCACCTGCCGTATTTATGCACCTCCCTGCCACTTCTTCCCTGCCGGATCAATGGTTTATGCACGCATACCACATCTCGCACTCTTCTCGAACTTCCCGTGTACCGATCTATCGTCCGTCCCAGACTATTCTGCCTGAGCCCTGCCTGTATGTCTGTTCTCCGCTGGAATTACGATCCCTCGCCTTTCCCTGACTACTCTGCCCGCCCCCTGACTGTACTGCTGCCACCCGCACGTTCACCCACCATCTGCCTGTCCCCGACTACTCTGCCTGCTGCTCGCCTGTACTTTCGCCACCAACTCGCAGGGCGCCTCGCAGTCCATCCCCTACGGTTCTCTCTCTCTCTCCCCTTCCCTGTCCGCTCTTGGGTCCAAATCAGCTGGCCATTATGGACCCAGCTGATTTGGATGCCGTGCGCCATGCAGTATCCTCCCAGGACTGGTGTTGTCCCAAGACGGCGCTCCAGGGGATCATGAGCACCTTGCAGGCCCTTTCCGTCCGTGTCCCCGCGATTCGGAACCAACTGAGTGCCCCAACCACCTCCTCCACTGTCGCGCTCCCCACTCCATCGGTGCCAGCCCCACCAGAGCCTCAACCTGCGCCTGCTCTGGTTCACGAGCCCTGGGTACCCACGCCCGAGAGGTACGACGGTCCTTCCTGCTTCTGTGTGGCTTGGGGTTCGCCCAGCAACCCAGGACCTATACCACCGATAGTGCCAAGATAGCGTACATGGTTGGATTGCTTCGTGGACCCGCCCTGGAGTGGGCCTTGGCCCTTTGGGAACGATAAGATCCTGTCACTCAGTCATACGATGCCTTCACAAGCGAGATGCAATACCTATTCGACCACTCAGTTCGGGGAAGAGACGCTTCGGTCCGGATGTTCGGTTTGCGCCAGGGACAGCGCAGTGTAGCCGAATACACCATAGAGTTCCATACGCTGACAGCAGAGATAGGCTGGAACGGCGAAGCCTTGCAAACAGCTTTCGTTAACGGACTCAGCGAACACTTGAAAGACGAGCTGGTTTCCTCCCCCAGCCGGACAGCCTGGACGGATTGGTAGCCTTGACTATCCGGATCGACAAACGAGCACGGGAGCGCAAGAGGGAGAAACACTGTGGTTCGTGCCCTTCTCCACCTATGACGAAACTGACCAGGACTGGACCGACGCAGGTGGGCCGACTCTGACTGGACGGGGCTGAACGCCAACGGAGAAGAGAGAGCAACAGCTGCCTTTATTGTGGACATCCAGTCCACTATGTTGCCACCTGCCCCCAGAAGACGAAAAGAGAGACGGGCTCGTTAACTGCTGGGGAACGGCTAACGGGCCAACCCTCCGATGTCCCCAGCTGCCGGAATCCGTTTTACGCAACCCTATGCCACAACGGCCTGCTGCTTAGGGTTCAGGTATTGATCGACTCCGGGGCAGACAACAACTTCCTGGACTCAAACCTTGCCACCCAGCTGGGGCTTTCCACCGAGCTACTCCCGGAGGCCGTCATAGCGGTGGCTTTGGATGGCAGACGCTTGGCAAGGGTTACATCCCGTACCGCACCTGTCTGCCTACACATGTCAGGTAACCACTCTGAGACCATGCGTCTGTTGATCACACGTTCCACTGGTCCTAGGACATCGCTGGCTGGTCGGGCATAACCCTGTCATTGACTGGTCCGCTGGCAGGATACTCCGCTGGAGTTTGACCTGCCATGCAGGTTGTTTGGGAGCGGCCTACCTACCATCCACGCCTGACCAAAGCCCCGACGTTCAGCCAGCCGATCTAACTGGTGTGCCATCTGTGTATCATGACATCGCGGACGTATTTAACAAACGCAGCGCGCAATTGCTCCCCCCTCACAGACCATATGATTGCACCATCAAATTGCTACCCGGTTCCACTTTCCCCAAGGGCCGTCTGTACACCCTGTCCAAACCTGAAAGAGAGACCATGGAAAATTACATTCGGGATTATGGCCTCTGCCTGTTCCTTGACACCCCTGGTCTCACCTTTCACTGGACTTCGTCACCGGACTACCCTGCTTGGACGGTAACACCGTCGTCCTTACAGTGGTCGATCGGTTCAGCAAGTTCACTCGGTTCATACCGTTACCCAAATACCCCTCAGCTAAGGAGATTGGGGCCATCTTAGTAAAGGAGATATTCGGCATCTTTGGCCTAACCACCGACCTCGTCTCCGACAGAGGCCCACAGTTTGAGTCCCCTGTCTGGAGATCCTTCTGCCATGCATCGGTGCCACTGCCAGCCTCTCCTCCGGGTTTCCCCTCCAGACCAACGGCCAGGCTGCAAGAGCAAACCAGACCCTAGAGACCACCCTCCGGTGCCTGGTCTCCACAAACCCCACTACCTGGTCAACCCAGTTAACCTGGGTCAAATATGTGCACAACACTCTACCCACATCAGCGACAGGAATCTACCCGCTGATCCCAACCTAGGAAAGGAACCTGGCGGTGCCATCAGTTTTATAGGCTGGTGAGCCACTCGGGATTGGCTGGTGGAGGTGATGGCCACGCCCATCTCGTGTGCAGCAACCGACCGCACCTGGAAAGGAAACAGAGGAAAGACAAGGACAGCACCCAACACAACAGAGAATGTAACACGCCCACCCCAAAGCAGCAAACCCCTAGTTTGCGCCAAAGAGAACCAAAAATATAGCTCTAGGCCTTATGCACGTGAGAGGGCATCTGCGACCACATTCACCAAACCCTTTACATGGTCTATCTGTAAATTATAACCCTGGACAATCCAGGCCCACTGCATGAGGCGGAAGTTCTGATTGTATATCAGCTGTAAAAACACCAAAGGGTTCTCCTGTTCAATGGTGGAATACCTTGACTGACAGGTGTTGAATTTACTGGAGGAGAAGCTGACCACTCCTTACCCATCTTCCTTTAAAAGGACTGCACCCACCCCTACTGTTTGGGGGACTCAAAAGCATACTGACATTCCTATTACCACGTAAACGGCACCTTGGGGCTGAGCAGAGACGTAAGGGGGGCTACCCGTCGAGAAGTTCTTACAAAACGTATGGTAGTGCCCTACCATCCACAGATATCTATTACGGCGAGTTGTAGGAGCAGGGAAAGCAATAATTGCTTTCCCCTTGCCAGTTATGGGGGGCACCTGGCCGCATCCCACCTGCTTCCCTAAGTATGTTACACTAGACTTCCCAAACTCACATTTGGCCAAATTGAGGGTTAGAAAAGCCTTCTGTAACCGCTGGATCACTGTTTCCAGAGTGGTGAGATGGTCGTACTAAGTAGGCGAGTGTACCATCACATCGTCTAGGTATGTGGAACAGTTCGACACGTCCCCTAACGCAAGGTTAACCAGACGCTGAAAGGTAGCAGGAGCGTTACACATTCCAAAGGGCATTACAGTATACTGTGCAAAGTCATCACGCAGATATGTCAGATGTCCGAGGGGTTAGAGGCACATGCCAGTACCCTTTTAACATATCTAGCTTGCTTACGAAAGCAGCTGAACCAATTCAATCAACACAGTCATCTATGCGAGGCAGAGGAAACGAATCAGTAATCGTAACGGAGTTCAAGCGACGGTAGTCTGTACACAGATGGGACAAGTATGCATGGGGAGCTCCAGGAACTGTTACTAGGCTTAGCCATACAGTTCAGTAACAAATAGGCAACCTTCATTATGTCTCTCTTTTTGGCGTATACCCGGTACGGATTTTGACGAATAGGAACTGCGTCCCCCACGTTCACTTCATGTTCCAAGACAGTTGTGCGAATAGGGACATCCTGAAACACATTGGGAAAACTCTCAATCAGCTGGGTGAGTTCGTTAATTTGCTCTCTACTCAAGTGTTCCATTTGAGAGGGTAGCTTCTTTAGCATCTCTGAATTACACAAGCGTTCACACTGCTGCAACGAATCGCGTAACTCCAAACCATCTTCGTTTTCCTTCTCTAGGTCCACACCAGACTTCCGCACCACCACAGCCATACTGGAGATGGCAAGTGGGACCGGCTGGCCTGAGGAGCTGTTGGGAGTGTCATGCACATGATATGCCTTCAGCATAATTGATGCCACTGAGTTTCTTATTCACGCGATAGGGCCCAGAAAAACAATCCGACAAAGACGAACCAGGGATTGGCAACAGAACTAAAACCTGATCCCCTGGTGCAAATGAATGGCTAACAGCTTTTTTATCATAACGGGACTTCATGCGTTTCTGGGATGAGGAGAAAGACACCTGGGCTAGCACACAGGCGGCATGCAATCACTCCAGCATCTGACTAACATAATCCAACATGTTTTTAGGGGCGCTACCTGGTGTAGGAGATAGGATGTGCTGCTGTAACACTTTTAGTGGACCTCGTAGAGTCCACGCAACAGAGGACGTATTGTTACCATTAAATACAATTGTGATACGGTCGGATGAAGCTAAACTATTTAGTTCAGGTATTTGTTTACATTTGATATTTCCAGTCCGGTTGAAACCCCATTCTCGTTAGTTATCACGTGTCTACCGCGACATTGCGTAATTTCATTTTATCTTTTAAGGACAAACTCATCCGCATACATACACTTGCAAAAATGTATCTTAATATTGCCATTGATATTTTTTTTTATGACATATTTCTATAATAAACAGAAATCTGAATTAATTTCATACTGCAATACCCGGAGGCCACACACACACACACACACACTTAAGTTCGTAAGCATCGTTGCCTGTTAAACAATTCCACCAATTTGTAGACAACATTCTCATGTTAATCCCCAATTTCTCCCAAATTTTAGGCAGGTGTATATCGTTGCCTCCAATTGGGAAACCCATTTATGTTGAATGTTTGCCCACACTCTGTGTGGATCATTTTGGTTTTTGGTTGCTGTTTAGCCATTGCCTGAAGTCACAGGTAGTTGCTCTCGTTTTGGTTTCTTTATTTAAATAAAAACATGGATTTCTGCCACCACCACGTCTGCGCCTGTGTCCTATCCCCAGCTGTGACAAATACTGACCTAAAATACCCATTTTGATTTCAAGAATAATAATTGATTATACATACACGTGTACCAAAGTAATCAGTTTTATTTTCAACACTATTTTTATCCCAACAATAAAGCAATCAACCAAGCTGTAATGTCTGCTCGACCAAGGTTTAATTTTCTTTTAGATTACTAATGTTGTCCCATATGATATTTGTATTAAGTAGTACTATGGTGGATTAAAAACCATGTGTAAAATGAGGGATGTTTATCAACCTGAATGTATTACATTTTGTGCTAATGATTATTTTCTATTTTTGTGGACCATTTCAACTGGCTGATCTGATAAATGGGTAGGAACTCTCCCAAAGCCCTCTATAACTTCCACAAGAAATTCTGTACTTGTTAAAAAGGCTCAAACCCATGTTACACAAGCATTGTTAAACATGAAAGGTACCACCTACTGGTTATAGATAATCTGTTGTACTCATTTAGGACTTGTCGTAACAGCACTCATTGGGATCACTCCTACCACAGTCACATTATTTCCCGATCTTATACGGCAGTACATTTTTGTCGGTCAGGGTACAAATCTGGTACAGGGTACTTGTCAGCGTATTCAGTCTGATGCTCCGCTGGTCGTCTAATTTTGCCTTTGCTAAATGCACCCCCCACTGTAGCTTCCACCTCTTTTGTTTCTTTGGTTATTGGTACTGGGTACATTGCTCATTGCCCTAGATCAGGGATGGGCAACTTGGATGGTGGTGGGACCACTGAATTTATATACTGGTCATCAGGGGGCTGCAGATTAACTTAGAACACACACACATGTCCATGTATTATATGTAATTATTAAGAAATGCATTAAAAGTACAAAGGGCAATTTTAAAACATCAACATGCCGTTTTTCTGCTCTGCTCATCTCCCGGCATTCGCTTTAGTGTCATTAAATGGGATAACCCTTTGAACGCTATAGGTTTTTTTATTGATTTCACTACTTTGGTATATTGGCTTGTACGGAGAATAGGTCTCATCAAGTGTTTTATGGTTCCAACTTCAGCAAACTCTCAGCTACAATTCGAAAGACACCACAACAGCTTTCTGTGACCCTGATATTACTGTTTTATATATAAACATGCAAACAATTATTTCAAGTATAATTTTATTTCCAGCGTCGATTTTGGCTCTAGTACTAACTATACAACAAATTTAAGGTCAAACATATTTTTTTAATTTTCTTTGTGTATGTATCCTTTTACTGTTTCCTAAATTCATCTGACATTCAACTCACATGCCATGAACTTAATAACACACATTACAAGCTGTACCTCTACAAACCTACCTCATAGATTTTGTGCCAGTTAGTCACTCTGGAGTAACTGTATTTCCTCTGACTTTATAATGAATGCACTGACCTCTTGTGGTTGTTCATTGTTCCTGTTTGGACTAACAGTGTCTTCACTTACCTTGTCATAAGAAGAAGTTGACACTATATGTTGCAATGCAGAATTTGGCAATGCATAGGCAGCTATATGTCCTGACACTCCAGAACGTTAATCTTAAATGTCCCCATGGTGAAAGTTATCATACACTGCAATTTTGTGTTATAACAACTGACAGAAAGATCACAGTTGCATGATGCATTTATCAGTGTTGTTTAATCAGGTATATTCAATTTTGGCAGATGACAGTAGAGTCTTTGAGCTCAGATGGAAAAAAATATTTCTGCCCAAGTGAAGCACAAATTTCATTGCACAGCCCTTGCTCAATACACAATAAGATATTTTATAACAAGTACATGTGCAAACACATGCATACACACACGCACATACACACATGTGAAGATTTGTCTCATCTGTATCAGCTATATCTAACCTTGCCCCAGTTTTTTCTGATTTACTGTAATTCCATTTTTTCAATCTTTCAATCTAAATATTTGTTTCTCCTCATTTTTAATAATATCTAAGCTGGCAGGCATGTCCCTCAGTGATTATTTTGTGGTGTCTGCCGTCTCGTCTTGATTACATCAGAGGAATCTGATTTGTTTCAGAAGAAGAACATTGTATCCCTTTAGACCTCTCCCCAATAGTGATTTCTTGATAGGATGCTCTTGATGAATATCATCTGAAAAAAAGGGAGGGAGGGAAGGATTAGATGAACTAGATTATAATTTGGAATGAAGGGAAATGATAAGGAACAATAAATCCTAAGTAGATTTAGTTCTCAAGGAAACCCTGTTAGGATGGACTGCAAGAATGTGAAAAACATGAAAAAAACTGCAAATATACATGCGTGTGAAACTGTCTGTCCACAAATGCCTACAAGACTGTATGTTACCTAAAGGGCCTTTGTTCATTTGCACTCAACCATTTGTCAGTGTGAAGACATTAATGCATGTTAATAAACAATAACCAGAGATTTGCCTATTCCCTACAGCCCAGGCTAACTATCTACTGTGGTAAACCCGGTGACTTCACTAAGACAATGTCTGCTACCATCCATGTCAGGGAGACACCCTTTAAGCCTCCGTCTCCTCTGCATGTGGGGACTGGGGGAGGAGGGAAGAAATGTGCAACTTTCCTGGCAGTCTTGGCTCAGCCAGCTTTACAGGCATGGAGTTTCATCTGAGCCTGTTTAACCATGGACCTTTGGTTTGAGCTGGAGATAGGAGCCGCTGCCCTGTGTCACTCACCTAAGCTCTGCTTTCACTGTGAAGCTTAACGCCTCAGATCTCAGCCTCTTTATGAGACAGCTGGAGCTCTAGGCCCTCCGCTGCCATCGCCGAATCTGTCTCACCATGCCTTCTCCTGTTTTTACCCACTTCTTGTCTTTCTGTCGCCCTTATCTTCTTTTTCCATCTTCTTACAAAGTCTATCTTCCACTGTCCCTGTTGCCTCATGTAGCTCAGTTTGACAGACTATGAATCTTGCAATGTAAGGATTGAGGGTTTAATTGCTACGGCAGGGCCTATACGAAACAAAATGAACATGTTTGCCACAATTACTGCAAGTCCCTTTGGATAATAGAATTTGTCATATTATGGATTGTAAATTTATATAGTTTTGCCTTGTCTATTTTCTGTCCACACTGTCTTTTTCTGTACATTTTACCTCCTTTCCTACGCTTGTCTCATCCCTTTCCCTCACTCCAGTTGAGCAGTCCAGCTAAACTTAGAAGTGACAACAGTTGCAGAATGACACTAGGGTTAAATCAGAGGAGAACAATGGCCTCCCTCTGTCTCCCCCACTCCCTCCTTTATTAGCCTGATATTGTTATCTTGCACTGTTGCTGTTTTTGAGTTTGTTAGATATGCTAATCACTATGGGACAGTTTGGATTTAGCACCCTTGAAATTGATGCTCTTTAACCGGGTGCTATTAGAAAGTGTCCATGCGTGGTCAGGGCAGAGGAAGTCCAAATAACAAATGTAGTTATTTGGTATCACCATGGAGATGTGTGCTAAGATGAGGGTTAGATCAAGAGGACAAGCAAATACATTGTGTTGACAGCACATTTGGCTCATATTTTCCAAGGGTGCTAATATTAATGTATCTCGTTACAATGAATATGTAGGAAGTGTCCACTTGCTACCTCCTCTGAGCTGTCCTCTCCACTCCTCTCCTCTTAGAGGAATTCTCTTTCTCCTTGACTTATTAATAGCTCCTGTGCATTGTTTCCAACCCCAGCACTGCAGCAATCAAATAAAGTTGGCCTGTCAAGTATACACAAATACTTTCCTTTGTCCCTATGTTTAGCTGGCATGTGAAAGTGTGTGTGCATGTGTGTCTGTGTCTGCAAGCATTATTTGGTTTTATGACCTAGTGAGTGAACTTGACCTTCAAATGACCTACCTCTTTTACAACTTCTTAGAGGTAAAAAGTCATGTTGAATGTAATGCTAATGAATCAGTCACTGCTTTTCGACTGATCTCATCACCTTGCAGTACCAGTAACATTAGCCTACGCTCAATTTTGAGATCCATTGAGCACTAGTAATGATGAAATACTGTAGTTCAGCTTCATGTAAAGTCATTCATGTACCTCTCCTGATTAGAGAGTGGATATCCAAAATCTAACCCCCTTATTGAAAATGCAATTTATGTTGGGGGTGGACTCAACCTTTTGGTTCTGGACTCAACCTTTTAGCAAGATATATTATTACAGCTTTTTTCCAGTGAAACAGACGTTGGTTATTTCTCTTTCATCTCAGACACGGTTGCGATGGTACAGTGGCATTACACAAAACAGACATCAACCAAACCATGAAATGGCAATATTTTAATTGCAGCGTTCACAACAGCTTCTGCCAGACTTAAGTTGTATTCACTCTTGGGGAAGTTGGAAAAACATGTACTCTATACAGACACTGATCCTGTAATCTTTGTCACACGCTTGTGGCCATTCTTGGGTGACTTGACCGATGAGTTACCTGAGGGTGACAGCATCGCACAAATTTGAAAGTGGTGGGCCAAAAACATACAGATACAATAGCATTAAAAGTCTGACTTATCTCAAAGCAAAAGGCATTACACAGCAACAGCACAACCATTGTTAATTTGGAGCCGCTAACACGACTGGTTGATAACTTTGTACAAGGTGAGGGTGGTGATGATGATCACGTCCTTGCTAATGCAGACACAATTGCGAGAGATAAAAGTACATACACATTGAAAAACCACGTAGTGTCTAAGCTTTTCAGAGTTGTGTACAACAAGCGTGTACATCTCCCCGATTACAGCACAAGGTCTTAAGTGTACAAAATCACATTCTAGGAATGGTTAGCGGTTTTGACCCACAACTTCAACACCCATTGACCTGTGGCTTAGTGGCCCAAGTAACTTGTGTAAATCATATTTTGTGAAGATTTTGTTGGATAACACTGATGTTGCTTTCTCCAAAGAAATTCAGAATATCATCGGGGTTTATTCATGTTGGCAACCGCTGTATGATGAAATATTGAAGGTGAGAGGTATTGCTTTTATAGAAAGTCTACAAACAGTGCTATGTGATAACAATCTGCTACTGATTCAGAAAACCAACTTTTAAAAAATTGACAGTTTAATGAAAAGTGCATCTGAGAGTTTGGAGATGGCGTAACAGCAGAATTATCACACAATATTCACACCACCGTAACCTGAGTGAGATTTACCTTGTTCAAAACATGTTGGTTAAGGGCAAATCTAGTAGAACTAATAACTTGAACACAAACTACCTTATCTTGTTTATAACCCCCAGTGACAATCAGCAGATCAGCATTTTAAGCAGACAGATATACCCCAGTGTTTCTTGGTTCTTCATGGAGTTTTAACGGTGCAACACATCCGCCTTTCGGTTATTTAGTTGACAACAAAGCTACAACACCTGAAGACTACCATCTGAGAATGGGGTTGTTTTCAAGGGAATGGCCTGTCGTGTACATTCCTAAGATCAAGTTTGATCATGTCTAAATGCATTCATAGAAATGTACCACTTTTGAAGATGCTATTTAAGGCACAAGCACGTCAACAAACAGCTTCCACTGACCTCATTTTATAACTGTGTGAAATTGCTGTTAATCAAAAAAATATACCCTTAGCAGAATTGCAGCTCCGAAAAGTAAAGAGACAAAAAGCCTAAATAATATACATGTCTAGAAAGAACACTTCATTCGCATTGAAAAGAAAAACCATCAACCAATCTGGAGGTTTTCTACAACCATTACTAATTGTTGCAGTTCTATTCCTAACCAGTCAAATTGCATCAAGACATGGTTAAACAACATTGATCATGCTCAGAATATGTTTCTGGTGCCACAACCTCAGTTAGAAAAACTGCGAGAATCCAAAATGACCAGCATAATCTGTTTAAAATTATTTGGACTCATCGATTCGCAGTAAACCGTTGAAGCCTGATATGGATTTACAAGAGAAAGCTAAAAGATATTTCCATTTTACAAAGATTTTTGTCTGTTGTGAGACAGAGGGAGATTGACACAAGAGGATCATCGTAGAGCTTCTGAGGCTGCATCTTATAGTTTGAAGGATTATTTGACGGGATTGAAGTGTAATTTTGCAATCACCTTTCCAACTTCAAATGAAACCAGCTGATCCGGATCAGATTTTGCTTCAATACAGAACAGAACAAACTGACTCTTGTTAAGAAGTATGCAGTGTGGCTTGTCGTACATCTCTATGACAACTTCGTTCTTTTTAGAATATGTAGTTCTCAAAAGTGGGACATGACTTGTCACCATTAATAATCAATAATATCTGTGTAGATGTATAGTGTTTTAAACCCTGACAGAATATCTATGGGGAATGGGCCGTACCACTGTTCGCCTGGTTTTAAGCCTAATACCTGTTCCAATTTGCACTACATTTCTAACAAAAATGGGGCTCGACTTTTAAAAACATTCTATTATTAAATTCATCATATCCCGCCCATGCACCATGTGGTTTTATATAAATGCTGATCTCTGCCACTAGGTTTACCATGCCATTGTAATAACCAGTGTTGAGTCCATATTTCCATGTTTTGTTGAGTTTCGAGTCATGTAGTTCAAATGCGTTTCACCCCATGTAAAAGTCTTCCACGTATGTGGGTATTGGAATTCTATCAAAGATACTTCCCAATCACCTTTCAAATCAATACATTTTGCAAATGTTGTAGTATAGCTCAAATTCAAATTGTTTGGATAGATGTCTCGACGAGATACTGGGCAGTGTTATGTAGAATCTGCCATCATCCAAGCTGATCGCAGTCAATGTAAATGACGTGCTCCTGCAAATCCTAGTGTTTCATCCAGTTTGTAGGTCAAGGACTTGTTCCAATGTTATCCAGCTGCTGACTTTCCTAGGCCAACCAAGCCATTTCACAAGACTCATTTTCTTCCCTTTCTGTACTTCCTCATACAGAACTGCTTCCACTTTAAAAGATTTACCCTTAGCCATGATTATTTTCAGTTATTCCTGTTCATAAAATGTCCCAACTATCAACTTCACCATTGTAATCATTAATTCTATTTACAGGAGGTATCTTCGGAATGCATTCTGTTATTGTAAAATATTCATATTTTTACCCTTTTTCAAAGCCTTTGTTAAACACCCCTTTCAACTTTGATAGTCTCACAATATCTCCAACTTGGACCTTGTAACTTTGATTACAATTTTTCATTACAGGTTCTTGAGAATTATTCTAACATTTTCCTCCTAACATCAACAGGCTTCATCTTAATAGACAAATGGTAGCTTTGGTTGTAACCACAAACTAAATCTTGAATAGCCTCAACAAAGCCACATTCGTGACTTCATTGTTTTAATATATCTCTCAAAAATACTGGCTTTGACATCATTTCCTTTAGCAAAATGTTTTATGTTGTACTTCATTAATATTTCAAAATGTGAATAAAAAATCTCCTTCCCCTTGTCCATTTGTAATTTGTGGTGTTCTTCTTTTAATGTCTTCAAATGCTTACTTTACCCGAATAGTGCTTTAATTTCTCAGCACACAATCCATCCATATTTGCTTAATACATCTATGCATGTTACTTTAAATTAAATTTTAGTGTTTTTCACAATATAAGCACTCATGTCAACCAAATCCAGCTGAAACTGAATTCATATCATGAACAAATACTCGATTTCCTTGAAAATGTATAGCTATATGTCTGTTTAGCATGTATGTATCCTGGGTTAGTAAATACTTTTCATAATCTGTTCAGACATCATAGAGCATTCGGTCAATAATAAGAAGTAATGCTTGCTTAACATTGTTTTATTTGAGTCTTTGGATTTATATGTCATTCCAGAATTTCTGAAAAGTTACACAAATATAAAAATTTCTGCTGATTAGAAAATCTGTAAAAAATTTAGAAATACACCCTACATCCAAAGCTTCATTACACAACAATTTTATCAAATAAACATCTGTTGCATACGTATACACACATAACAGGTGCCTAATTTTAAAGTCTTTGTTGTCAGCATTTAAACATGTTAGAAGTTTATACATAAAGTTGTTAAGATAATTTGTTTCAACACCGTTTGACAACAATTGTGGCCAACCATGAGCTGCGTTCCTGACCTTTTCCGTATGCTGGTTCAGCTTATTAAAACGCTTTATACTGACATGGTCTTGGTTATTAAAAGATTCAGACAGCATAGAACTCGGTTATTATATTTTATCATCTACCTACTATTGTCCAATGTACTTAGAAATAACACCTTTTTACTTTAGGCTGTGTATTTTGTTAAATCACATTGTGACAACAGCTGATATAAGAAAAGCATTATAAATACATTTTAATGATTGAATTTGATTTTACTGAGGTTATTGCTCCCCCATCTTGTAATTGATCTCTTAATCCTTACAACCCTATAGAGAGGCACATATGAGATATGTTTACACCACCAGTTGGGTCACTGGGTTGGTTTTAAGAGTCATCAGGTGGTCATTAGAGTTGGCATAAAAGTCATAGTTCAGTCGATTTTATACATAGCAACATGTCTCATTAGCAGCCCTGTTCAGCAGAATGGCCTGTAGAAAGGGTGATGGAAACTCCATTATATTGATATTAGCAAACTGAATTCAAACCACAAGTGCCCATGTTGAAGGTTTTAAAGCATATTTTTCATGCCCACATCAATAATTTGTCTTCAGGCAACTCATGCTATCCCAAAGTCTCCCAAGCACATGGTTAGCAGAAACACATAGGAGTCACAGCTCCACAATGCTTAAGAAAACAACATGAAGAATCAAAGCACACCAAATAGAATGGTCGTCCTTTCTATGGTTGACACCCAAACACAACCATATTCCCCCAAAACATTCAAGAGTATACCACTGTACATAAATACAAGATGGTGCCATAAACAAATCTCTGTAACCTTCACATCAATTACAACCAACATAAAGAAGCATATATTAAACAGCTGCAAAGCATGCTGAAGATATATTGATAATGAAAACATAATATTGCTTATTTAAACAGTTTATTTGTTTTCAGGCCACTTATGCCACACCAAAATCTGCCATGCATATGGTAAGCAGAAACACGTAAGAGTCAGAGCTTTGCAATGCCAGAGACATCCTGCGTGAAGTTGGCCACCCACCCAACGCAAAACAGGCTTATTCGTTTGTGCTCTGTTTGTGCTGGTTTGTGACGTAAACATTTTCATTTGTGCTGCTTTAGTATTTCATATAGCAGACATTTAATTACTGGTGAGGATGTCACTCAGCCCCCCAACATGCTTCTAATTGAGTCAAAATAGATTCTTTTGTGCTTCATTTCTGCTGCTGTCATTTTAGATATAAAATAATATTTTATAGGTCATTCTGATATCACTCAGCCCCCCAACAGCCTCCAAAATCCACTAAAATAGTCAAATTTGTTTGTGCTTCCTTCGTGCCGGTTTGTGCTGTTAAAATGTTTGTTTATGTCGCTTCGGTATATTATTTTAATAATTGGTGATGATGTCACTCAGCCCTGTAACAGGCTCCATGTTTGTGTTTATGCAGTGTTTTATATAAAAGACATTTCACCAACCCCACACACAACCTGCTCCAAACTGCCTCAAAATAGGCTCAATCATTTATACTCCGTTTGTGGTTTGTTTGTGCTGCTACAGTTTTAGTTAAATATCTACATTCCCACTGGATGGATCACTGGCTTTCTCGCTTTTCTACAGCACAAATAAAGCACAAACAAATGGGACTAACAAACGGGACAAACAAGACATTTATGGGTAGATTTGGAGGATTTGGGGGGGCTGAGTGACCTCGGAGTTCTATAAATAGGCTCAATCATTTGTGCTCCTTTTGTGCCAATAAAGGTTTGTTTTTGCAACTGCTTTCTTTCCGATAGTGAAAGAGCTATAGTGGAAAGAGAATACAGCCACTGCGCAATCCTGTGGGAATGTAGCTACACTGAAAACAATTATAAACGCAACACTTTTGTTTTAGCCCCCATTCATCATGAGCTGAACTCAAAGAACTAAGACTTTTTCTATGTACACAAAAGGCCTATTTCTCTCAAATATTGTTCACAAATCTGTCGCAATCTGTGTTAGTGAGCACTTCTCCTTTGCCGAGATAATCCATCCACCTCACAGGTGTGGCATAAATGAAACACTAACAAAGGAGAACATTATGTTTGAATTTGGAGTATGTTTGTGGGCTGAGTGACATCATCGGCAATCATTTAATTTCTAATATAAAAAACACAGATGAAGCACAAACTAATATTTTAACGGAACTAAAGAAGCACAAATGAATGAGCAGTAATTAAATGTCTAATTTATATAATACAGAAGCAGCACAAATGAAAATGTTAACCGCACAAACAAGACTATTATTGATTTTGGAGGATGTTGTGGGGCTGAGTGACCTCAGACTGGCCTATACAATTTTCTTTAAAGTTTTTAAAAACTAAAATGTGAACAGCACAAACGATTACGCCTATTTTGCCCAAGCTTTGCAATGTGGGGGGCCAATTCCATTCAGGTCCAGAGCAAAGCACACCAAACAGAATTATCTTCCTGTCAGCTCGTTCGTGAGACGGAGGTGAAGCAGACTGCGGAGACGATAAGTTTCTGTTTATGTGTTTTAATAGATTGAGCTGGCTTATGCTCATCAATGGTGAGACAATAACACGCAAAGACAGGGGGAACAGAGGACACATATGTACTTGGAATGGTAATGACTGGATGAGAATCAGGTGCGCTAAACAGGACAACAGGTGCGATGGATTGATGACGGGCGGTGGTGTTAGAATACCGGTGACATCGAGTGCTGAGGTCCGCCTCCTGCAGGGGGAGGATGAGCTGCAGATGTCGTAGTTGTCACACTTCCTTCCTATGGTTGGCGCCCAATAATTACTATAATCCCCCAAAAACATTTGACTAAACCACTGTACATAAATAACAAGATGGCATAAAAAACTAAGCACTAAGCACTGCAAACAACAAATCAAAGCTAATATATTCTGATATTAGTATACGAAATTGTGTCCTAATGCCCCAGTCGGAGGTTACAGTCACGTGTGCTTCGGGTCCCTGCTACAGTGAAAATAACAATGCCGACTGTTTTGAGTACAAGCTAGGACCCAGAATCTCTTTTCCTGTGTTGATTAGAAATAGAAGGAATCATGTCCATGCAACTTATAAAGTAAACTTGTCTAATCTGTTAACTGTAACACGTCAACCTACTAGCCCAGAAACCCTTATTATATCTATTAAGCTGGCTTTACTTAATATCATATCTCTCGCTAACAAATCATTCTTGGTAAATGACATTATAATATCCTACAACCTAGATGTTATGTTTCTCACTGAAACGTGGCTAACTGAAGATTGTAGTGCTACTATTCTTAATGAGACAGCACCTGAGAAATGTGGATATTTGAATACGTGTCGTAATGGTAGGAAAGGAGGTGGAGTGGCTGCCGTATTCAAAGATACATTCCAGTGCAAAGAAAATACACTAGGTAATTTTACTTATTTTGAATACCTCTGTTTTACATTGAAGGGTATCCCCAAAATTTGTTTTTAACCATTTACAGACCTCCGCGATACTCTGCTAATTGTATTGATGATTTTGCTGAACAACTTTCTGTTTTATCAGTTGATTATAACTTGTTTATTATTACAGGATATTTTAACATCCACATAGATAATAGTACGGACAATATTGCCAAATAACTTTTTGCACTACTTGACACTTTTGATCTCACTCAGCATGTAAAAGAGCGTACACACACTAAGGGCCACATTGTCACGGTCCCGGCCAGCTGGGGCCGTTCCGGTCCGTGTTTTCTGTTTGTCGTTGATCTGTCTGGTCCTTGTCCCTGTTGATCAGTGTATTTAGTTCACATGTGTTTTGCCCCCACTTGTTTCTGTTCTGCTCGTTAGTCTGTGTATTTAGTTCAGTCAGTTTCTCCCTGTGTTGTCGGATCATTGTCATTGTCGTGTCGCGTCGCGTTTGTCCATGTCTGCTCCTGCTCCTGTTCCCGTTTGCCTGGATTAAGTTTTTGTTGTTTTTGTAGTGCACGGCACTCGGTTTTGTTTTCCTTTATTTTGATTAAAGTCCTCCCTTGAACCCTTGCATCTGCCTCCATCTCCATTTTTGGATTTTCATTTGGATTCCGCCTGAAGCTTGACACACATTCTAGATCTCAAAAGGTCTCGATATTTCCTCAGTCATGGTTAAAGACATGGCCCTGTCTGATCATTTCTGTGTCTTTTTTTAATCACTTATCACCCCGAATGTTCCAGTAAACTCTGTTTCTGTTAAGAAAAGGTACATTAATGAGAGGACCAATGCTCAGTTTATGGAAGCTATAGCTATCTCTCCAACAATATGTGCTGAGTCAGTTGATGTACTCCTTGATCATTTTAATGTCAAAATATTGAATGTCATTGATCGTGTTGCACCGGTAAAGAAAACTATGAGCAAACAGAAAACACCATGAAGAGCCACCATGATGGTAAATGGACCTGAAAAGAGAATGTAGGAAAGCAGAAAATAAGTGGAGGAAAACGAAACTTCAAATTCACTATGACATCTATAAACAAAGCCTTGGTAGCTTCAACAATGAGTTACGCACAGCCAGACAGCAAAATTTATCGGGAATGATTTACAAGAATATCAAAAATACCTGCACTCAATTTGTCATGGTCGAAAGCTTAAAAACCCAATAAAGCAGATAGCATCAGAACTCAAGTCCACTGTGAATTTGCATGTTTCTTTAGTGAAAAAATAAAACGTATTAGACAGAACATTAGAGTTACACAGTCTAACAAGGACACTGTACCATCACTACCACCACCAAGACATAATCCCTAGAAGAAACAGTTCGATTTCTTAAAGCTTCTACATGATGTCATGACACACTGCCATCAGATTTTTTTTTAAACAATCTTGAACTCTATAACTATAGACCTGCAGCAAATAGTTAATAGCCCCCTGCAATCAGGCATTTTCCCAACATCTCTAAAACAGCTGCCATTAAGCCCCTATTAAAAAAGAGATCACTGGATACATCTATAATGAACAACTACAGACCAGATCAAATTGCCCTTTTATAGCAATGATCATTGAGAAGGTTGTATTTAATCAACTCAGCGATTTTGTGACCTCAAGAGGTCTCTTAGACAAATTTCAGTGAGGCTTCCGACCTCACCACAGTACTGAAACTGCCCTGATTAAAGTTTTAAATTATATACGGCTGAATACTGATTCAGTAAAAATAACTGTTCTAGTTCTACTAGATCTCAGTGCAGCCTTTGACACTGTAGATCACAGAACACTTATAAATAGTCTGGAAAATTGGGTAGGACTTTCTGGGACAGTCCATGATTGGTTCCGATATTATCTAGATGGCTGAAGTTACTTTGTCACCACTGGTGATCATGAATCTGAAAAGGTGGCCATGACATGCGGAGTTCCACAGGGATCAGTTCTCGGACCGCTTCTCTTCAATCTCTATATATGCTACCTCTTGGCCAAATTCTACAGAATAACAACATTAACTACCACAGCTATGCCGATGATACTCAAATATATATGGCTCTCAAACCGTATGACAACAGCTCAATAGAGCTGTGTCACTGTATAGAGCACATACATACCTGGATGAACCAAAATTGTCTACAAGTAAACAAAGATAAAACTGAGATTATTGTGTTTGGCACCACAAATAAAAGAACAAGTATTAGTAAAGAGCAGTATTCTCGGTCCCTTAAAACCAAGTATCAAGTAATCTTGGTGTTCTAACTCAGACCTCACATTTAACAGTCATATCAAATCGTCACCATAACAGCATTCTATCATCTGAAAAATATATCTAGTATCAAAAGCCTGGTTTCCCAAAAAGACCAAGAGAAGCTCATCCATGCTTTTACCTCTAGTAGGGTTGACGACTGTAATGGCCTCTAAACGGGACTCCCAAAAATACTTTAAAACAGCTGCAGCTCATTCAGAATGCAACTGCTAGAATGTTAACCAATGTTAACCAAGAAGAGGACATAGAAGAGAACAGAGGATAGAGCACATCACTCCGATTCTTAAATCTTTGCATTGGCTTCCGGTCAGTTACAGAATAGACTTTAAAGTGATGCTTCTAGTTTATAAATCTCTGAATGGTTTAGGACCCAAATATATTTCTGATATGTTTAAAGAATATAAAATGAGCAGGGCTCTTAAATCCATGAACACAGGTCAGCTAGTAGAGCCCAGAGTCCAAACTAAACATGGAAAAGCTGTGTTTAGCAGTTAAGTTGTACACAACTGGAATAAACTACCAGAAGATCTTAGATGTTCAACAAATGTGTCCATTTTTAAATCCAGGCTAAAAACACTTATCTTTTGTCGTGCCTATGACTGAGCTCTTAAACTTAACCACGCTGTAAGCCTATGTTTTTATAACAGCACTGTTAAGTCTTACAGCTTTTCTAGCTTCCTGTGTTTTTATATTCTATTTCTTTTTTCTTATTCTATGTTTTATTATTATGCTGTATTTTATATACCTCTTTGATTTACTTTGTTATTAAATGTATATCTTGCTGTCTTTTACCAAATGTAATGCAAGTTCTGGTGCTATCAGCGGAATAAACTGTAAATCTGCTGATGATGGATCTGACTGTTTTGATTCTATTGCATTCTTTCTATTTTCACTGTAAAGCACATAGAATTGCTTCTATGTATGAATTGTGCTATATAAATAAACTTGCTTGCTTGCTACAGTCGCAAAACCAATTATATGCATACAGGTTACTCATGCAACCCCAAAGTCTACCATATACATGATTAGCAGAAACATGTCATAATTAATGCTCCGCAAACCCTGCAATTATATGAAGCAGCAAAGAACACCAAACACAATGGTCTTCCTTCCTAGGGTTGGCACCAAACGTGACCATAATCCTCAAAAAAATATTCAGGAGTGTACATAAATTACAAGATTGTGCAAAAAACCTTATGCCAAGTTTTTACCATACAGAAAAAAAATTGCTTTTTTATTTATTAGAAAAAATAAAGCAGATACCAAAAGAATCAGCATTTTAGGTCAATTGGAGTGGAACTGGCATCATTGTGAATAAAACTAATTTGGGCGTGTCCTGGGTTGCCCCCTATGGAGCACTCGGGTCGTGTCTTTTTGTGGGAGATATACGTGGTGTATATGTTCAGTGGTCCAATTTATAGAATTTTTCACCAAGGACTTTCTGCGTTATTTAGCAGATTCAAGGAATTTTCACCAAGGAATTAACAATAATAACAATAAGGTTACTGCTACCGGAGAACCCTTAATAATACTAACAATAATAATAGGGATTCTCTTAGTGGAGAACCCCTAATAATTTATATCATTGTCTTTCAAATCTGTTGCATAGTATCCCAATGTAGTTCAGATGTGCATGTGTCACCTGCGGGAACTATAGATGAAGTGCTATGAGAACTGTGTAACTGACATTGCCACTAAATAATTTCATATGTGTCAATGTGGTGCAGGAATGTGGCAGTTGTTGACAAGACACCTGCTGTATATAAAAAACAGACAAAGCACCTTCAGGCAGGAAGACAGTGCACAAGCGGAGAGATGTTGATGGTTGCAGCCAGTATGTGAAAAGAGGGCATTGCAGAAAAAACTGACCTACGGAGGAGCGGATTATGTAGACGAAAGAGCCATACCTGATTGGCAGCGGACAAAATAAAGCCACACTCTCTAGCCCTAATAAACGGAATCATTGGCCCTTATGAAACGTGCATACGATCATATTTGATCTTTAAAAAGATCATACGATAATTTCACTGACAAAGATGGAATACCTCAATATTATCTTTATCGCATCCTTACGATCAAACTGAAATCTGGTAGGAGACGATGTAAACCAATATCATGCATGATTCACATAAAAACTGTTGTAACAGCCTAAGTAACAACAGCCACAATTATACCAAGAACCCAGACAAGCTTAGTTCAGCTCGTCGCAATAGTAAGTGATGCCATCTCAAGATTCAAACCCGGGTCACCCACGTGGAAGGCTGTGTCGTTAGCCACTACACCACAGAGCCATACATCTGACTGAAGTCAGTATAGCCTCTTGTGTCTACCCTGAACAAATCCTCTTTTTCCACCAGCCGTTTCAACAGCTTATTGGCCATTTGTGAATGATATTGATACAGTTAAACTGACCAACGTTTCTTACTAAGTTTACCTCCACCAAAAATAGGCTCTTGTATGGCTCTTGCCACTGGCCGATTTAACAGCGTATTAGCCAGTAATAGGCTTTACCAGTATCTACTTACTGGAATGGTAAAGAATTGAGCAATTGCTAGCGAGTCTGCCAAAGCAATTCCATGGCATAAGAACGTATTGTTTCTTTCACAGCGTAACAACATACTTTATCCTCTGTTCGAGAATGACATTGCTACAATAACTATCAATGAAGGTAATGATAACTAACTCTTTCATCAAGTGAAAAGAAAAGAGAATTGTGAAATGTACCAGAAACTGTCACAATACTGTATAATGTTGTTTTATTGTGGCCCACAAATAAAATTGATAAATGTCATCACAATTGATTCAAATGTAGGTCTTCCACGTGAGAGGCACTGTCTTTAATCACTACGACACGGCACAGCACGTTTTGGCAGTCGCTAGACAACATCATGTTAAACTGACTAATGTTCCTGATAAAATGTACCTTCATCATAGCGTCGATGAACTGTATGGCTTTTGCCACTGGCCGATTTAACAGCTTATTAGCCAGTAATAGGCTTACCAGAGTCTACTATCTTCCTAGGAATATTCATAAGACTTGAGCAATTGCTAGTGGGACTGAAGATTAACTTTTCCATGCCTGAAAATGTAGCAATATATCTGTACATATATTTTAGATAAGGCTTACTATTACATAACTACTGTGTGTTGTAGCCAGCAAAAGTGTTTGTCTATCCTGATTGAAAACGTATGCACGGGTGCGTACTTGGAAAATCCACCAGAAACAGTCACAATATAAACGTAAACGGTGTTATTTCAGACTTACTATAATGTAAATATTTAAAGTTTAGCGTGCAAAGTTTTAGTCTATATGGAATAATTCATAATGCATACTTCGCCTTGCCTGTACTTCACTCACTCACTCAGTAAGAGGCATTCACTCTTCTTAGCCGGCATTAATCAGTAATATAAAATTAGATGAGGAGTGGCCGGGACAGGAGAGGGCGCTGTGGACTCAGGCAGTGGCGGCCAGTCCTCGGCAGGCTCGGGTGGCGGCCAGTCCTCAGCGGGCTCGAGCGGCGGCGTCCAGTCCTCGGCGGGCTTGGGCGGCATCGGTGGCCATTCCTTGGCGGGCTCGGACGGCGGTAGCGGCGGCAGAGTCCTCGGCGGGCTTGGGCGGCGGCCAGTCCTCGGCAGGCCCGTGCGGCGGCCAATACTCGGCAGGTCAGGACGGCCAGTCCTTGGCGTGTTCGGGCTGCGGCGAAAACTGGGCAGCGGGGGGAGAAACTTATGTTTCATTAACATTTAAAAAGTCCATTTGGCCTTTATGGCCTACCAGCATTGGGTAAAGTCCTGAACTCCAGGAAGGGGGGCAGACCCCTACCAACTTTTCCCATTGAATCAAAGTAGCCTATTACTGTGGGTTAAATTTGAGTGTTCTGACTGGTGTCACCTGCGATAATCATGAGTAAATTTTGTTTTGGTATAATCAAATGTTATGTGCAAGCTGAATATAGTGTATTTTCCTCTCAATAGCTTTCATGTTGGAATGTATGGTTTTACAACCAACTTGTAGTGAGGGTAGAGACCCAAAGTCATCTCCCATTGTTAATAATTAGAACAATCTTGATGTTGATACATGAAAGATGCATGAAAGTTCTGATTTTGGCTTTGGCTGACCGCTACTTTTTGGAATAGTATTGGTCATTAAGAAAGGTTGCATCAAAGTTGGAGAAATTCCCTAAACTTTTGGAGGTTAATTGAGACGTGATGTTTATGTTGTCATAATGTTGTTTGGCCATTGCCTGTGGAAATGCAAATTTTGATATGCTAATTGTGGTGTTTGTCAAACGGTTTTGTCAAAGGGTTTGTCAAAGGGTTATGTGATTTATAATTCCCTCACACGAGCAGCCGTGTGGCACATTCGTTGTTTTAAATTTTTTTTGTGGATTTTGGATTTTTATCATTTTCTATTTTGTTTTGATGAATATTCAGTTTGTGACTATTTGCTTAATGAATAATAGATTCATCCTTACTCATGTCCGTCTTGTACTGGTTCTGCTTTCACACATGGTGTCATTTTCTGTTGACTGACGTAAAAGCAAGGGGGGGATGTATGAAATAATTATCTATGGTTAAAAATAGTTTTGGATAGGTACTTAAAGAGTTGCATGAAGAATTGGGTTTTTCTGTTTGCATAGTAAAATGTAAAATAGTTATATCAGAAAATCTGTTATGGCCCTTAGTATACAGTTACAGTGTTTGTCTTATTTGGGTTTTTGGAAACTGTTTGATGTAAAACCTAACATGATTATGGTTGAGTAGAATACAGCTTACCATTTTGATTTGGTTTAGTTAAGAAAGAACCAATTTGTTGGGATGAATAGTGACTATGAGAATGTGACTGTTCAGTTTGTTTGTTTGATATTTGATTAGAAGTAACCATGTTAATCTGATGCATTGTAGAATAAGTGGGTAAAAAGGTGCAGGGAGCACAATTTGTTATTCCTTACATGGGTACTATCTTTTGATATGTTTTAATTGAAACTGAGAAAGCAATTATGCATCAAGTCCTATTCTAGAAAACCAAGTTGAGAAGTTTTACATAGCCCAAATTGCAGAGAGGTACAAACCTCCTGGAGTGCGATACTCACTCACACAAACACCAGTGTGTGTGGGGGGCAGCTTGAAATGGGTTTTTGACTTGTTTGAACTCCTTGGAAGAGAAACAGATTTGCTGGTGATATTATCAAAATTAGATTTCCTAATTTGGCTACACTGAATTCTTGGTTTTCATTATTGTGGTTTTGATTGGTTAGGACCATCAGTTATCTTTCAAATAGCAAATAGGTCTAAAGCCAAATTGACACTGGGTTGAGACTTTCCTTAAAGTTTTAACTATTACTTTGAGAGTTTATCTAGTACAGATGTGAGTTGAACAGTACAAAAATATTGAAGATGTATTTTATTTCCCTGTGTAAAATTGTAACAGATTTATAGATGATTGGGTCACACTCTTTTAATCAAGACTTTCACACCCTGTTTCAGGCCAAGGTCTGGTGAGACAGGACAAAAGGGGGGGGGGGCATGATTTATGATATGATTGCCGTGTCTTTGATGTGCTAGGTTAAATAAGAAAAGGCTTGCAGAAATTCACACTGGGTTTCATCTTGCAGTGAAATTAAAGGTTAAATAACAGTTATGTTAGCTAAACTTCAAGATGGTGTGAAATGTTTTGATTTACAATAAGTTATTTGATCATTTATGTGTACCATACAGTAAGGTATTTGATCATTTATGTGAACCAAAGGTGAATTTTATTGTTGTTCCATGATAATACAACCAGATGTAATTATATATCTGCTTAGATCTGGTTAGATGATGAACTAAGAATTGTTTATGAACTACTCTTTGAGAGTGATACTTCAAAATAAGCAAACTTTCTTAACTGATGATGAGTAATTGGAACAGTGATAGGAAATTGAGTTCTTCTGTTCTTGTAGTTTTGTTATTGGCTGGTCATTGAATTTAAACCAACAACATAAAAGAGTGGAATTGCTATTTTGCTACGCTAGCAGAACCAGGAATGTTAGTGTTTGCACTATACTGTTACTGTTTACAACGGTTCTAATCTATTTAGACAAATGGAACAGAAAGATATTGGATATTCAGGTATATAATTTTAATGTTTGGTAGGACCATGTTCTAATGCATTAACAAGAAGCAACAAACTAATCTTCTCAAGGAGAATTCACTGACAGGTACAGGACACTTGAAAGCCATTCAACAATAAAGGACTAGTTGGATCCAGAGAGACTGAGTTTGGCTTTAAGGACCATTGTGAGGTGGGCTGAGGTAAGATGGCTCTCACATACTCTCATACATACACACACACACACACACACAGCTGCAAGCGGATTAAACTTCCCAGGTGGTCTACAGTAATAACTGGTCCCTGACAGCTGGACTCATTCTAGTCCTGATGCTTCTGCCATGAGATGATGAAGGCAACCTCCATATGACAGGGGAGGGCTATGGAAGGCTCCGGTTCTGGACAACGTTTGCTGGGGCACGGAAAGATCAGCTGCATGACATCATGCCATGCAGGTTGGGTCCATACCACGTACATCTCATCTGTCGTCCAGGTAGCTGAGAGAAGAGCCTAGGGTCGATGCCACCCACGCTACAGGAGGGCTTTGGTGTTTGGAAATTGTGTCACTGAGGGAAAAGTTAACTTTTTGGTACTAGTAACCATCATTTCCGACCCGGCCTGCAATTATAGAGGTCTTAGTTAAAACTGGTAATCTTGATATTCACAAAGGATAACACACAGACACACCTGACCTGGCTGATAGAGCAGCTAGAATGAAGACAACCAGAGCGGTGTTATTGTTATCTGCATTTGAACTATGAAAGACAACACCTTAGAATACACATTTGACTTTTACATTCTGATACATCAGTCTGCCAGGAAATGGTTCAAAACTGACTGTCTGACGTTTGGAGGAGCAGAACATTTGTAATGACTTTGGAAGTACATCTTATTGGAACCACAAGAGGACTTTTCAGTGACTCAAGCAATTGGCATTAGAGAACTTAGTACCAGTAACAAATTGAAGAATATATTCAATGACTGGAGTTTAAACACCCACGTGTCGATGCTACATATCCCATACTGTCAGTATATATGTGTCACCTGAAATTACTTCCTTTCACCAATGTTTTTAATATAAAAGCTTTTACTGTGGTTAAGTCAAATTTGAGAGCTGTTTAGCTATGTTCGACACATTTGTTAATAGGTTATATGGTTTATAATTCCTTCGCACAAGCGAAGGAATTATAAACCATATTGCATATTGATTTATTTGATGGTGTTAGTGAATGTTCATGTTTTGTAACATGTTAATTTGTTTTGATGAATATACAGGACACATCTGCTTATCGAATGGATTATATATCCATCCCGACTACTTATTCTCTAATTGTCAAGTCCGTCCTGAAAAGTTGGCCTTTGCGGTTTCAGGATTGCGCCTCCTGTGGCCGTGTTTGTCATTGTTCTGCATTCACTCATGGTGTCACTTTCCATTGACTTAATGAAGTGAAGGCAGGGGGATGTATGATATGAAAATTGATTGTAATTGGAAAGTGTTGAGCTTCAGTGCAAATCAAATTGGTATTTGTAAGCAGTTCAATAAAATGAATATAGCACATGGAGTCAAACAACAACCAAGCTAGTTCTGGATGGAAAATTAACTTTGACATAGACTTTTCTGGATTTATGTCTGAATAGGGTGTACGCTCACTCTGATGATGGAACTTTTGAGATCTACAAGTTGTCTGGACTGATCTACTGTCTTCAGTGTTGGGAATTTACGGAACCATACCCAGTGGATGAAAGTCCGATTGTTGAACCACACTAATCGTTGTTTTGCAGTTATACTTTCAACAGATCGGGACATCACAACCCCTTTTCTGATGATACATCACGTCACTGACTGGACAGATTGGTGAGTCTGAGTACCAACAATATGTTCAAGAAGAATTACTAGAACTACATTGGTTGAATCTGTTTCAAATCTTCCTGACCACTCACATGTCAGGCCGACACCAAGGTCAGATCATTTGGCTTCACACTCCATTTCAAGATAAGAGGAGAGTCCACCTGAAGGACTCCACATACCACAGGTCAGATTAACACGGGCCAGTTGACTGGACAGGTCCCAACACAGGGGAAGACACTGTTGTGGTGTTAATCTTGAATTTGTGAAGTGCTGGAAACTCATTGTTCCACTACACACCTACACTGACTTGTTAGGACAACCAGACAATTTGCTGGGTCCACATCACACTGACTGCAATAACTGATAATGGCACATCATTAATGCAAGACAAAGAAAACTGAAGACGAAAACTAAAGGACACTTGATTGGAAACTAACTTATTTTCTTACAATCTAAGACGTTCCTAAATTAACATATGGTATGTATGAAGGTTTGTTTCTCGCAAGACAGGTGGGATACTCTGTACGATGGAAATCACAGTATTGGTCATTGGCGTATTTGTGATGATGCTCTACATTATGATGGCTATCATTGTATGTTTGGATAGTGAATTGTTCCCTAATAAGTAGAATCTTTCACAGGTACAACAGGATGTGCATAAGTCTTTTGTATGTTATTGTCGCATGGATCATGATACAGACGGGGGGGTTTGATTGTTCAGTGGACTTGGGGGAATGTTTAATAATGATGTCATGTTTTCGCCTGATTTTCTGCTGACATGTAATGTTTCTTTAAATGTTTGATAGGGGAGAGTGTGGAATCTGAGCATTAGCAATTACAATATGAATGTACGTTTCATTGGATGTGAATGTGCCTAGATAATGAGAACAACAGAAACCTATCTGTTTAGATTCTCTCTGTAGGTTGCACTCGGTTAACCACAGGAATGTTTACATTGACCATTTGGCATGGGGGTTACTGTCTGGGGAACCTGATATTTGGTAGGTAGACACACCCTTCATTGTATATATCAGCTTGTAACCAACATTACAGTGAGAAGAGATTGAGTGAGATGGGATAGAGGTTGTGTAAGGAAGACCAATTCTGTAACTTCATGAACAAGACTATCTAATGCTGCAATAAACAATTAAATTACCCTGTCCCTTGACAGCCGGGTAAGCAAATTATTATTACAACCACTATACGGCTGATTTCTAACGAAAGTTAAAGATGTCTTGATCTTATGTGCTCTCTGTTCCAGTCCCTGGTAAAAAATAAACAAATGTTCAATTTATTTCAATACGATCCTCTGTTACGTTGGAACCAGCGTTTTTATAGTGAGAATAGCCATTTCCTCTTTCCCAATTTGCCAAGCTAGAAGTTTTAAAGCACTTTTTTATTGTATGTTTATTTTGTTTTTAGTATTGCTATTCCTGCAGCTCGGGTAGTCATATTTTATTGCAGTTTAAGGTTTTTTAGGTTTTAAGGTATTCTGTATCTTTGTCCATAATGTTCCTTCTTGCAAGAATCAGAATGTTATTTTCTACCTCTTCTGTTTCTCTATTAGAATATTTTCTGTGGAAAACAAATATAAATGCCTTGAATGCTTGACAGCTTTTCCAAGTTGATATGTCACTTCATTTTCAATAGAAATTATGGATGTGTGAGCTTTTGAAATACAATAGAATACAATATTTCCAAACAACTCTCTAGTAGTTGGAAATAGAGACAACTATAGTTGAATTGTCCAAAAAAAACATTGATTATAGAACCAACCTGAAAACAGGTTGGCTAGTGAGTACATGTATAATACAAATGGATGCAGCTGTTGGTTAGATTTGCACATGTCTCTGCCTTTCAAACCAGGCCAGCCTGGCTGTTACGGAAGCTAGGAAACAAATAGACATGGGAGAACTACGGATATCAGTTAAACTGTCTTCACAAAACAGTGCTTAGTGCCTGGATTTAACGGAAACAACAAACCAGAGTATAAAATTCTACAAGTTCTCCAACTCTGCCAGTAAGCTAAATCCCACATCTGCACACAAATGTTGATCTTAA